>CM076579.1:1246730828-1246780083 GCA_034641835.2 Pinus albicaulis | reverse complement strand
CTACCTTACAATGAATAAAATTATGGGTACTACCTGAATCAATCAACACTATTACTGTTTTCTTCTTGATATGTCCTTCTATCTTGAGAGTTTGAGGAGTGGTAATTCCCGCCAATGCATTACACGATATGGTCGAACTCATTTCTTCCTCTTCTTGGGTTGTCTCTAGTGTGTTATCCTTCTTTTGGGTGACTTCTGCTTATTTTCTTCTTCCTTACAATCTATGGGAATAATTTTCCTGGTTAGTTACTCCAGACCTTTAGTGTATTTTCTATCACAACTGTAGCAAAGCCCTTTTGCTCTTTTTTCTTCCAATTTTTGTGGTGTCAACCTTGTAGGTTGTGGAAGTCTAAGAGTAGCAACACTTCCATCTTTATATATGTGTGTGGTAGGCTTCCTTGTCGCTGTAATTTTACATTCAATTTTTCTTGCCAACTTGAATGTCTTTTCCAATGAATCAGGTTCCTAAATGCAAACTTCATGTTGGATGTTATCCTTTAAAGTCCCTATCAAGACATCAATCCTGTGTTCGTCTGGAATATCAGTTACCCTTATATTTAATTTTTGGAAGTCCTCAATGTGCTCCACCATTGAACCCTTTTGTTTGATATTTATCAATTGGCTAAAGAAGGTGTTGTTTTTTGTATCCTCAAAATGTGCTATCATTTCCTCCATAAAAACTGACCAAGTGACAATTTTTTTATGGGAGCAAAGCCATCGATACCATACAAATGTATTTTGTTCTAAATGTAAAGTTGCAATGTGTACCTTTTGTGTGTTTTGCACATTATTGAGATCAAAATATTGCTCCATCTGTAGTATCCATGTTACAGGATCCTTTCCATCAAACTTCCTCATATCCATCTTTGGAATATTGTGGTTCTTCCCGCCAACATTAGAGTTTATGAAATCACACTTAACATTTATTTTGTTCTCATCATGAGGTTCTTCTACTATCTTTTCACCATTAGGAAACCTTTCTTGTATAAACTTTGTCAAACCTTCCATGTCTGCTTTTAGAAAATTCTTCATGTTTTCCATTTTCTCATCGATCTTAGCTTCCATGTCATCAATCTTAGCTTCCATGCCCACTTCCATGCCATCCATCTTAACTTCCAAACCATTCATCTTAGCTTCCACGCCTTTCTTCAAACCATCCATCTTAGTTTCCATGCCTTTCTTCAAAACTTCCATTTCATTTTTTGTTGTTCTTTGCAAGAGCGAAATTTGTTGCACTTGCTCTTGTAATTTTGATATCCTGCATTTATTCGTCTCGTGAGTCATAGTACATCCTTCGAAGGCTTAATGGGTATTTAAATTCTTTTAGGGGGATTTTACAACCCAATACTAATATCTATTCTTCAATATTCCCTTGAATAAATTCAAATTATTTTTTCAAACGAGCAGTCTCGGGAAGAAAACACCTTTTACTAGCTTTTAGGAGCTCGACATTGAAATTGAATTATCTCTGTATTTGAAAATCTTCGATATCTGAAATTCAGCTCTGTAGTAGATCTCTGAAGCTTCTTTCAAATGCCACAGGTCTGACCTGATTTGGATTCTCCAAGACAAATTTGTGTCCAATCCCCCACAATGACCTAATTCTGGACTGGTTCAGTAGAGCGAACTTGTACGACTTGCCACGTGTCACAGCTTTCCTTTCAGTTGGAAATCGATATATAGGAAACTAAATATAAATTCCTGTACTTCTAAGTATCCACTATTTATTTAATTCCAATCCAATGCTCAGAGAGAGTTATGGCGCTTTTTCCCACCTGGCCACCTCCTTTGAGACAAATTCGAGAGCATGAAAAACTCAACTTCCACAGACCCCATCTTCGCAAATATCAGGAATCAAGCTCTAAAGTATTTCATGATGCCCCCAGATCAAGCAGCCATTGTGATGAAAAATTCACTTTTTGAAATCTGTGAGAAAAAAAGTTTATAGAGAAATGCCATATGGAGACTGGTTTAGGCAAATCTGGGAGCCTGCAAAAATCCCTAACTTCAATTGATCATATCTCCGAAATATTGCAAACCAAGCTCTGAAATTTTGCGACGATGTTGCTAAGGATTTCAGCTTCGCTCTCTAAAAATTTTAGCTTCTGAATCTTTGTAGAAAAAAAAATTTATAGCGAAAATTCCACGATGACTGGGTTGGAGCAGCGAAAACCCTAGAATCCAAAGCTCCGATACCAAATGTTGTGTAACCAGCTCCAAAAATAGAAGAAAAGAGATATGAACGCCTTATAAATAAGCCACTTCGAGGGGGCAACCTCCAATACATTACATAAATGAACAATTCTTGGATGATACAAATGAACAAAACCTTCTTCTATATATAGGAGTCCATGGGGCCACAATATAACTTAGCCAACCTAAAAATAATACAAGGGCACACACAAATTTTTGGCTTACCTGATTTTTGGCTTCTATCCATCAATAAATAATAAGAAATCTTCGGTAAAATCACATTAAACATGAAAAAAGTCGACGTATTTCGAACCAACCAAGCAGGGTTCATCAATGACTAGGTGAGAGATCGATCACTGCTAAGTTTAAATTAGATGCAGGAGAGGCAAAGAAAACCGTTAAAAACAAATGTTAGTCACTACAAAATAAAAAATGGTTAATTCTATTAATTAAAAATAATAAAAAATGTCAGCTTTGAATATTCAAACCAAAAGCTTAATAAAAAATAAAAATAAATAATAATTTATTAGACAGATTTTTATATATATATATATATATATATATATATCAATTTTTAACCTCTTCACCTATCATAATACCTATCAGTCCTACTTATCTTCTTGCTAGGTATTTAGCCTCTAAGCTTAAACCTCTTGTAGGTCGTACCAATTCCTTTGTCAAAGATTCTTATTCTTTTGTTAATGAGTTAAAAGATGTAAAAATGGGGCATGAAGATAGGTTTGTTAGTTTTGATGTTGTCTCGCTTTTCACCAATATCCCTATTAAGGAGGCCATTGATGTCATTAATTGGATAACTGATCCTGACACAGCCTTTTTAGTTGAGATTTTCTTAACTTCTACTTTCTTTAGTTTTGAAGGGGAGTTTTATGAGAAAACCTGTGGTGTTGCTATGGGTTCTCCCCTTTCTCTGGTTGTTGCTAATCTCTTTATGGAAGACTTTGAGTCCAAGGTTCTTTCCTCTGCTCTGCACCAACCAAAGCTTTGGAAAAGGTTTGTAGATGATACTTGTGTCGTCTGGCCTCATGGTAAGGAAGAGCTTGATCTATTCTTCGTTCATCTTAACAGTCAATCTTCCTCCATAAAATTTACCATGGATTATGAGGTGGATGGGAGCCTTCCTTTCCTTGATGTTCTTATCTGTAGGAAAGATGATGGTTCTTTCTCTCATTAGGTTTTTCGTAAAAAAACCCATACTAAACAATATCTTCGGGCTTATTCGCATCATTTCCCTGCTCAAAAGTTAGGCGTCCTCAACACCTTAGCCACTAGGGCGTTGAGAATCTCGGATGAGTCTCACTTTGAGGGAGAAAAGACCCATCTCCTTGATGTTTTTTGTTCTAATGGTTATAGTAAGTCTCAAGGACTTAAAGCTTTTCTTAAAGCTAAAAGAGGTTCCTTGGTTAATAATAAAAATCCTAATCAATGGTCCTGCAATGTAAGGCTTCCTTTCATTCAGGGTACCACTGATAGGATTGCTAGAATTCTTAGGAAGCATAGGGTTTCCTCTTCCTTCAAACCCCTTAACACGATTCATAGCTCTCTTAACTCAGTTAAAGATCCTGTGAACCCTAGGGATGGAAAAGGGGTCTATCTTATTCCTTGTTCATGTGGGACGCCTTACATTGGTGAAACGGGTAGGTCCATTAGCCAAAGGATATGTGAACATGCAGCTGACCTTAGACATGGTAGGTCCCGCACCTCTGCCCTAACTGATCATGTGAAAAAAACTAACCATCATATTTGCATCGAAGAGGCTAAGGTCTTAGCCAGGATTGATCATTTTCATCATCGTAAGTTAAGAGAGGCCCTTGAAATTGAAAAAAGGCCCATAAATCTCAATAGAGATGTTGGTTGGAATATAAGCAGGTGTTGGATCCCTGCCTTATATTCTTAAATCCTTTTTTTTTTTAGAATTTTAATATAATAATATATAATTATAATTAAATAATATTTGTATTTTGAAAAATCAATTAACAATATTAATAAAAATAAAATTTGCTATTTATAATAATAATTTTTAATTAAACGATTAATTTGAATATTCAAACTAGCCGTTTTTTTTTTTTTGTAATTAAATTTGTAAATTAATGGAACTATTTTTATTTTTATGTTTTTATTATTTTTATAATTTTATTTATTATTATTATGATTAATGTTTAATTATTTAGTTATTTATTGATTGTATTTTATTTTATTTATTTGATTTTATTTATTTATTTATTTATTTTTTAATTATTATTATTATTATTATTATTATTATTTTAATTTTTTTTTTTTTAATATCTATATATACATATATATATATATATATATATATATATATATATATATATATATATATATATATATATATACATATATATATATATATATATATATATATATATATATATATATATATGTAGATATATATATATATATATATATATCTATATATATGTATATACATATACGTATATATATATATATATACATATATATATATACATTTATGTATATACATATATATATGTATATATATATATATATATATATATATGTATATACATATATATATAATTTATTTTATTTTTTATTATTTATTTATTTTTAGTTTATTTATATTTATTTTTTTTAATTTGTTTATTTAATTTATTTATTTTATTTGATTTAAGCTAATTTAATTTAATTTAATTTTATTTTTTTCTATAGATTTTCATAAATTAATATATAATTATAATAAAATAATATTTGTATAATCAATTAATAAAAAAATTACATAATTAAACTATTTAAAAAAAATTATTTATTTTTAATTTTTATTAAGCTTTTGATTTGAATATTCAAACTAGCCATTTTTTATTATTTCTAATTAATAGAACTATCAGTTTGTGATTTTGTAGTCAAACTAGTTTTTTTTTTGCCTCTCCTACATCTATTTAAACTTAACGACTGATCTGATCTCTCACCTAGTCCTGATGATGAACCACACTGTTGGTTCGAAACGTGTCGACTTTGTTCATGTTAATGTGATTTTTACCGAAAGATTTCTTCTTAATTTTGGGGTTACAGGGGTACAACAATAACAATAAGGGGGCTACAATAATAACAATAAGAGACTAAACTAGTAATATATGGACCTAACATTTAGTTTTAATGGTTATTGTCATGGTTCTGTGCATTCTCGGAGACAATCATGTAAGTATTTGTTATTTTCAATGATTCCCTTGTTTTAATGAGATTTAAACATTAAAATCATCATTAATAATATTTTTTGTGTTTGCAGTTGTTACTCAGCATTTTTCACCATCCCTGCAATCCCCATCCCGCACATTGGAGGACCATTTCTGTGACTAATAAGAAGTGTCATGCCTTGCAAAGACCATCATTTCATCCCTTTCCATGTGGGCAACATTACTTCTGTTGAAAATTCCTTGAGCAGACCAACAAAAACACATGTTTTTGGGTTGGCGCTGGCAGACCGTTATGCCCTCCGCTAATGAGGAAGATTAACACTGGGCCCCGTGCCCATTGGCACTCGGTCCTAGTGAGATACCCATGCCAAGCTATTTTTGGAATGTTTTTTAAAAATAGAGGTGAATTTTCCATGATAACAACTTCGTGGGCAAGTCAGCCTGGATGGTTCGACTAAATAACCATGATCACCCTCCTTTGGCCTCTTGTTTCCACCTTTTGGGGAAACATCCCAAAGGATAAGGCCTTCATTCCACCATTTTAGGGATCCTAACCTCCTCCTCTCCCTCTATAAATAAAGCTATCTCCCATTGGTACACTAGCTGAACAATTATAGTTGAATTGCTAAAGAGAATTGTTGAACATCTTGTTGGCGAGATACAGCGAAAAGAGACCTTTTTCTAGAGAGAGCTTAGGCTTATGTCCTCGCCTCATCCCAATTCCCCGACGATCCTTTGAGATGCGCTTCAAATAAACCCACTGAAGAAAGTTGCGATGTTAAGGCTCTGGTTGTAATCTCGTTCTTCTATTTATATACACATGACTATTGTCTAGTTCCCATCTTGTGTTAATATGGTTTATTTTGTGTTTAATCTTCCTTGACTGATTAGTTATTTACGAATGAAATTATTTTCTTGTAAGTTGCTTTATGTCCTTTGATCTTTGTGCAGGAATCCGAGTACCATTGCTGAAGGACTGCGACCTGTCGAGGCAGAGATCAAGAGGTTTCCACTTCCACAAATGTGACAGTCGCGTTGGACTCCAGGTAGGACAATCTACCCTAACCTATTTTATTTTTTAACTAGGAACCTACACATTAGCTTGTTCCCTTGTTGCTAGACCCACTCTAGAGCTAGAGGGATCGTCTCTATCCACAGAGATGATTTAACTACTCAACAATTTGGTGACTCCATTGGGGATTAGTGTGATTTTGTCGTCTCATTGTTCATTGGGAATTTTCCTTGTCGAGTCGAATTCGGTCGTTTGGTTGCCTTTTTGAATTTTTTGGCTTGCTTGACTGTTTGGAATCCTCTTGTTCAGCTCCAGAGTGTCAAGATTGACCTCTTCTCACTGGTTTTCCCTTTTCCCATAGTTTTCCATCTTGGCACTGGTTTTCTTTGAACAGTCGCACCAATTGGCACTTGTTTTTTTTTTTTGCAGTAGCGCCAACCCCTGTTTGGCACAGATTACTGCCTTAGAGTCGCGCCGAATTCTGTAGGATTTTGTTTGACCTCCCTTCTAAGTTTTTGGTCAGTTGTGCTTGACTCTAGTTTGTTTATCTGATTTTAAATTGGTCTTTTGGGCTTTTTCCGACTACTATAAGCTTGTTCTTCTCAGTTGTTTTTCCATTGTCTCATTGGTGAGATTCATAGCCCTAGGGTTTCTGGGTGTCTTTTGCTCATTGTGCCTTTTGCTTGAAGTTCATGTTATTTTTTTTTTCGTCAGTTCGATTACCTGATTGATTGTGTTGGTCTTTATTGATCCTTTGTGTTTTGGTTTGTTGAATGATTACCTTCGTTTTTGTTTGACTCTCCATTTCTTCACTTTGAGCATCAATCACATTGCTCGTTTGGGTCATTTTTAAATCTTTCTATTTTTTTGAAAGAGTGCATCATTGGTTTGAGTACATTTTTATGTCTGTATTTCTTTTGATTTATTAATTTTAAGATCTCTACATTCGTAGTGCTCCAAACTAGTGTTTTCTTTGTTTTCTTAATGTAATAGTGCATTGTGTGCTTCATTCATTCAAAAAACAAAAAAAATTGCATTCTTTCATTTGTATCGAAAATGAAAAGTTCTTTTGCATAACTAGCGCTTAATGAACTAGGAAAGAGGTTTTTTCTTTTCGTTTGGTTGTATGAGATGCATTAGGGAACTTCTTCGTATGATTTCATTGTTTGCTACTTTGTGAAATATCTCTATCCTTCTCTTAATTAGCATTCACCAAATGAAAATGATGTTCTTTTGCATATAGCATGCATTTAGGAATTCAAGATCCCATTCGGTAGGGCCTTGAAACTGAATCATTAATTCAAGATCAACTTTAAAATTAATTCAATCAATATAAGGAAGCATTGAAATCTAATGCAAATATTCTTATAGGTCGAGGCGAGTGATGTGCTCAGGCGTCCTTAAACCTAGTAGTTATCGTTTTCCACCTGGCTTTAGACAACACTAGTATAGACTTGTGCTCCCCATACCGTCACATATATAAAGGGAGACCCTCATAGGTTCAAATCCTTTATCCATAGGAAGCCAAGTCTATCACCCTATAAGCGTGACACACCAAAAACAACATTCGAGGTGACTACCTGCACGTACCTTAAGTCCTTGGTCATTTCTCTTTCATTTGATCACCAAGGTGTATATGGAAGTTCACGGAAACTTGGTACACCCTCTTGCTTGGATTACCTAAGTAGTAATTTTGATATTTTCGTGACTCCTTAAAAAGGAAAAGATCATCAAGCGCTTGTTCTTTCACACTCATTTAAATCTGAAAGTGACTAGAGTCATCTTTTGTCTGTTTTTTTACTCTTAAAACATGAAACAACAAAGTTTTGTTCTGATGTCATAAAATTAACTACCTACGATCACATACCCGTTAAAATTTTTATGATTGGTTTGTTTTCATACTTCCTTGTGGATTGATCTTGAAGCCTTTAATTGGCTATCTCATTTTTCTTTCTATATTGAAATATTTTCACAGTGGCAGAACCAACAGTTTCGTCGTCCTCTTCACTGCCTCTTATTGGTAGTTCTTTTCTTGAAGTTTCTTTCAAAATCCCTCAGTACACTAGGTCTACCGAGTTTGCACAACCTATTCTCATGAGTGTTCAACCTCTCGCTACCCGATCTCCTCTTGAAGATTCAGTTGAGTTCAATTGGCCACCTCAGGGTGCTTGATCTAGTTTTGGGAGTGAGGATTAATTCCCTCCTCTTACTTTGGGATCACCATTTTTAGTCGCTACTTTACCTCCTAGTCCTCGTCGTATTTTTGACGATCTTACAGATTCATTAGACATGGATTCTTCAAGTCCTATCGGTAGTGAGGAACTACCTGTTTCTACTAGGGAATATCAACTTTTCCCAAAAGATCTCTCGCGTGTTTCTAGTCAACCTTCTCCTCAATCGGTGTCTCTTCCACTCGGTTATCATACTTTGAGTCAGATTATTTCTGGTGTTACGTCCATATCACAGTCCAGTACATTGGCTCCTCCAAGGAGTTTGGTCCTTCCTTCATTAGGAATGTTGCCTTCAACATCTATTTCATCGGTCATTGTTAAATTTGTCCTGGTACAACCTATTGTTTGTGTGGCTTTGTCTGCACCGGTTATTACAAATCAGTCATCAGGATTTTTTCACACTCGTACGTCTATTTTTCTTAATCCTATGTGACCTGTTAGACCCACCGTGAGTAGATCACAATATGATGTTGTGGAAACCATGCCTGCTTATAGGATGGTTACGGTTTCTACTTCTATCCTTGGAGGCCTTACTTTTGACGAGTATATGTTGGTTGTTCAGCAACAGAACTCTCAGGGTTCTTAGCAGCCCCAAGCTGTTGTCAATCCTCCCCATCAATATGATGTCTACGATAATCCTGTATATATGCCTCCCATTGATCCTCATCAAGCTATTTATCTGCCTCCAGCTGATCCTTATCAGACCATTCCACATCAAGGGCCATTGATGCAGGCACAACCCTCGGGCCTACAAGGACAACCCTTACGGGGACAACCTTTGGTCTAGCAGGGAAAAACCTTTGCTCCTCAGGGACAACCTTACAGTCTGCAAGGAAAACCCTTACAGGGTCAACCTTTGGTCCAATAAGGACAAACCTACAGTCCTTCTGGTCAACCTTAGTTTCAACCAATAGTTTCTTATTTTCCTGGGGGGAAAATGTTTCCACGATAGGGACAACATTTTGTGCAACAGCATGAACCTTATGTTCCGCAAGGCAAATATTTTGTAAAGCAAGGACAACCTTACGGTCCTGCTCCGAGTCAACCTGGTTTTCAAGGACAACCTAGTCCATCGCAACCATTGGGCCAACCTCTTCCACAAGGGAAACTTGGTGGCCCTTAGTATCCAGGCCAACCTGCTCCGCAGGGACAGCCTGCACAACCTCAATAGTGTTTCAACCTTCTCAGCCCGCTCAGCAGCCGGTTCAACCTGTTCAACCTGCTCAGTAGCCGGTTCAACCTATTCAACCAGCTCAGCAGCCTATTCAACCTCCTCAACAAGTACCACCTGCACAACCTCAAGATGCTACTTACCCTCCTCAAGGTCAATTTTAGGCTGTCTATAGTGCGCCCCAAGGTTTCACATATTACCCTCAAAATAAATCCCAGTTGGTGTATAATCCACCTTAAGGAAATGCTTACATTCCGCAGCAGAATCCATATGTTGCTCAACAAGGACATCAATGGTATGCTCAGAATCAATATCCCGATCCTATGGGCAGAACTATCAATCTTATAACCCCTATGGACAGAATCCTTTGGGACAAAACATATGGGGGAAGAATTTCTCTCAGCTAGGGTGGAATGTTAACACTGGTCCTTATCAATGACCTCCAATGCATTTTAATCCTCAATTTTGATTTCTCGCTACATTGGAACTGCCTGATGTGTCAAAGTTGACAAACGATCCAATTCATCATAATCCATATTGGTCTCTAGTTCCAACCAAAATTCTTGGCAATTGTCTTAAGTTTGAGGGAAAGTCCAGAGAAGACCGCCAAGCACACGTTATGACATACCATCTTTGGTGTTCATCTAACTCTTGGGTTAACGATTCCATCTGAATCTGTCTTTTCCAACGGACTCTTACTGGTGCCACTGCAAGGTGGTACATTGAATTATCTCATGGCATCTTTCAAGATTTCAACTCTTTAGCCATGGCATTTCTCACAAATTTCCAGTTACTGATTTGGTATGAGATCAGGATGGACTTCCTCACATCCTTGAAACAAGACCAAGCTACTCATATCTCGGATCATATTCATGAATGGAGGCACCGTCGTCACTTGATAAAGTTTGATATTCCTAATCATGTTTTAAATTATTGGTTCACTACCTCATTTGTCAATCAAATCGCAAAAGACATAGCTATGGGGGCATGTGTAACCGAAGAATAGGCCATTTCTCGTGCCTAGTACCTTGATCTTGTGTACTCCTAGTATAAGACGTTGTATGATATCTTACCTGATGCTCCTCAACCTGGAACTTATAAAGCACTGACAAAGCCATTCGTCGATGGTATCATTGGTTCCGTATCTCAGACTTCTCAGAATTCTTCTCCTTCGAACCCTTGGAAGAAAAAATCTAATCCTTCCAATGATACTACTTCTCAGTCTACCCCGAATTCTGGTAAAACCATGGAATTAAATGTTGTTCAGGCTAATATAGAAGATAAAAATTCCAAGGGGAAAAACAAGGGTAAAGGTAAGGCCAAAGCCGATACCGCGAAATAGGATTCTTAGAAATCTCATGCTGATGATGGTTAACAGCGTAAACTAAAGTACCCTTGCTTGATATGTGACGAAGAGAACTACACCAAGGACTATCCTCGAAGCGCTAAAGTGAGTAGATTGCTCAAAGGCACCCAAGGAAATTTGGTCGTTCTCAGAGAACCTTTTTCATCACAGCAGACTCAGATGGTAGAGCAACCTCAATCCTCTGCCCCATTTGGCTCTCAGGTTTTCATGATGAACCATTTTGCATCCATTACTATCGCTACCCGGTCAAAATATTATACTGAACTGTGTCAGGTAGTGGGGAAGGAGATTTTTGATGGTCTTCCTCCTCTGCATGTTTTTGGCCCTCTTCAGATTGGAAGGCCCAGTACTGAGGCCATTGTATGGCCACCTTCCAAAGGTGTACTCTGTAAGTCTTCTTACAATCCCAATGCCCGTGCTGCTCAACATTACAATATTGTTGAGGATTTGGCTCAAGCGCCATCTGCAATGTCTGCATTAAAAGTACTTCAGAGTTGTCTGTCTCAATGGAAGGCTTTGCTATCTATGATCGACAAAGTAACTCAGGGGAAATTTTAAGGATGGAGGTTTATCTTAAAGTTTAGAAACCTTGGAAAATATTACTAGTCCCTAATATGAAAATTGTAAAATTTTTGGCGATATTTTTGTAGAAATATTTATATTTCCAATGTTTTTATATTATCCAATATAATATTTTGGCAATTTTTAAGGTAAAATAATGGTGTACTATAAAATTTGGGCGAATCATTTAAGAAAAAATGGAAATTTACGAATATTTTTTTTTTTTTAAAGCATGGAAAATTAGCCCACTTACGAATATTAGCCCCTAAATTTTTCCTTGGCGGAGTTGATCTTGTTGATTCAAGACTTATCACTTTCGACGTGGAGAATTTCGTTCCACGTCTCCTACACCAACTTGTGCTCATCATTCAAGTTAGCATTAATGGACTAAATATCTATCGAGCGGTTGTGGACAAGGGTGCATATACGTGCATCATGTGATCTGCCTACTAGAAAGCCATTGGTTATCCAACTTTCAATTCATTCTCCAAATGATTTAGAAGCGTTTGATGGAAGGGAATATAAACCCTTGGTGTTCTCGCTAGTTTACCAATTACTTTAGAAGGGAAGATGGTCAACGTCGAGGTGGAAGTAGTTGACACCAAGGTCAATTACAATCTTCTTCTCGGTCGCAGTTGGACTCACGCCATGCTATGTGTCCCATCCACTCTCTTTCATGTTTCGAAATTTCCACACGAAGGAAAGATCGTAATTGTTGATTAGTTATCATTCTTCACTTCTTCCTCTGAGAACAACATTCCATACATGGATCAAATTTCTACGCCTTATGAGAGCGTAGGGCTTAGTCTCTTCAAAGATCCTGCCCTCATGGGTATTTTTCCTCTTCCTCCACCCAATACTGTTTAGAGTAATATGATCTCTCGGTCTGACAACCCATGGATCATCCCTTCACTTGAGCAGATCAATTCTTTTAGAGATTCGATATCATTAAGTCTGATCGAGATTGACTATTATGAACTTATTTCAGCTTCGGATCCTCTACCTCCTCATCATGCTCCTTTAGGCATGTCTCTCAAAACTTATTCTCAATCCCCTTAGCTTGGAGATTTGTATTTGCCTGATCACTTGAAAGAGATATTTCTCTCCGATGAAGCCATCCTGGAAAATACGTCTCTCAAGTATCCTTCTTGGGATGATAATCATCATCGTTCCTCATTCATGCCTGGCCTCGGTGCCATGTCTATGTGTCTTGCGAGGTTGGCTTCTCAGGTTCCTTCTCCTCTGCTTCAAACGCCTATTCCTACACATGAAGTTTTTATGGAGGGTAACTTGAGTAATATCACATAAACGATGCCTATCGACATTTCCGTGAAACTGGGAATTGTCGATAACATCCATATTGGGGTCACCTATTATCCGGCTGTAGTCCAGGTTTATATTAGCCTTTTTCGCGAGTTCTACGACATATTTGCATGGTCTTACAAAGAGATACTTGGCATCGATCCCAATATAGTGGTGCATGAGATTCCTACATATCCTAGTGCGAAGCCTGTTCGTCAACGTCTTCATCTAGTGCACCTAGAAAGGCTACCGCTATTAAGGGTAAAGTTGAAAAACTTCTCAAAGCTAGTTTTATCTATCTGATTCCCTTGATAGAATGGGTGTCCAATATTTTCCCTGTAGATAAGAAATAGGGCACCATTTGGGTCTGTGTTGATTATCGTGACATTAACCGAGCCTGCCCTAAGGATAATTATCCTACTCCCTTTATTGATCAAATTATTGATGACTACGCGGGGAGTGAGACTTTTACCTTATGGATGACTTTTCTGGCTACAACTAGATTAAAATTCTCCTGACCGATAAACATAAGGTTGCCTTTATCTATCCTTGGCGTACTTTAGCGTACAAAAAGCTCCCTTTTGGTTTGAAAAATGTTGGGGCTACATTTAAACAAGTGATGTCATATGCTTTCCATGATATTAAACACATCGTTCAACCTTATTTGGATGACCTTCCTCCTCATTAAGCTAAGCGTAAAGATCATCCTGACCATCTCTGTCATATGTTTCTTCATTTTCGATGCTATAACATCCGGCTAAATCCGCATAAGTGTGTCTTTGTGTTGATTCCGGTATACTCTTAGGGTTTATCATTTCCAAAGATGGAATTCACCTCGATCCGCTCGAAATTGAGGCTATCATTAATCTCCCCTCTCCATCCTCATTACATCAGCTACAGAGTCTGCAGGGAAAGGCTCAATTTTTATGATGTTTTATGCCTAACTATGCCGAAGTGGCTAAAGGATTCATGCAATTATTAAAGTAGGGTGTCTCGTTCCTTTGGGATGAGATTGCCGAGAATTCTTTCGATGCCTTGAAGACGTTGTTGGTCAATGATCCTTTATTGCGTCCTCCAAATTATCATTGTGATTATTCCCTCTATTTGGTCGCCGCTTTCAGCATGATTTCCATGGTTTTGGTACAAGATGATGATGCCGGTGACGAACATGTTATTTATTATCTCTCTCGTAACCTTATCGATACTGAAACACAATATGCACATGTCAAAAAGTTAGTGTTGGGTATTTTTCAAGAAGTTCAATGTTTTTGTCACTACATCCTATTGCGTACGGTGACTGTGATTTCTAACTGCAACCCTATGACCTACATATTATCTTGTCAATTTCTGGGGGGAAATTACTCGAAGTGTATTATCATCCTCCAAGAGTTTTATTTGGATTTCACCACTGCCAAGTTGAATAAATCATTACTCTTCGCCGATATAATCTTCTATCTCCCTTTTGACTCCACTCTGTCTGGTTCTAAGGAACACATTCCAGACGATTTTCTTTTTCTGATCAGCAGCCTTGATCCTTGGTATTCTGATATCATCTTATACCTTTGGAATTCTACCTTCAGATTTGAGTTGACAAAGGATGCTCATCGAGGCATCCGTCGTCAATCGCAAATTTATCATATAGTCGGAGATAAAATCTACCGCATCGGAGCTGATTCCATTCTCCAACAGTGTTTGCCTATCAAGAAGGCTAAGAAATCCCTAAATTACTGTCACATTGAACCCTGTGGCGGTCACATGTCTAGTTATGCTACTGCACAGAAAATTCTTCGTGCTAGGTAATTTTGGCCCACCATCTTCAAGGACTACATTTTCGTTGTTTGTAAATGTCATGACTGCCATATCTACTAGTGCAAGATGCGGGTACCGCCTTCCCATCTCCACCCTATCATTACAGTTGATCCTTTTACAAAGTGGGGCATCGATTTTATGATGTGTAACCCTCACTTGGCCGAGGGGCATGCTTATATCATCATAGCCATTGACTACTTTACCAAATGGGCTGAAGCAATGCCTACACTTACAGCTAACGGTAAGACAATAACTTAGTTCATATTCAATCACATCACTTCTAGGTTTGGTGTCCCTCAAGCCATTGTTACTAATCGTGGTTTCCGTTTTCGGTATTATATGGTGGCAGAGTTGACTTCCATGTTGGTTCTGCATCACGACAGCTCAACACTGTACTATCCTCAGGCCAATGGCTAGGTTGAAGCCGTGAATAAGCTTCTTCTCACCATGCTTCAATGTATGATTGGGATACACAAATAAAACTGGCATATCATGCTATTTTTGGCTCTTTGGGCATACCTAACCTCAGTTAAGAATGTGACCAGATTCACTCCATTTTAGCTTGTTTACTGTCTCGAAGCTACCCTTCCAATTGAGTGTGAGATATCTTCGCTCATGTTGGATATTGAATTACTGCCAAACAATTCCCCAGAAGAAGAGTGTCTTCTCTACTTAGAAAGGCTGGATGAAACTTGCCACTTTTCTACTTTGGTCATTGAAGCACAGAAGAAGCAGGTCAAAGCTCATTTTGACCAATCAGTTTCCCCTCGCTCCTTCGTAGAAGGAGACCTCATCCTCCTGTACGACCAAGCTCATGATAAGCTGGGGGCAGATAAATTTCAACCCATGTGGCATGGACCCTACATTGTTAAACATATTTTACAAAATGGGGCCTATGAGCTTATTGATTACGAAGTTCATACTCTAGATCAGCCCAGAAATGGGTTGTATCTTAAAAAATATTATGCATGAGTGATTCGTGCATGTTTTGTGTACATAGGTGTTCTTTTAATTTTTTTACATTTTTTTCTTGGTGTGCTTTGTGATCGTTTTCCTACTTATTGGGTCGTTGTGTTTTGTGTATATGTCTATTACTCCTTATGTCAATTTCCCGGATGGTACTTCCCGCAGTACCCGTAACCTATCTTCAGCAGCCTGGGTGATTTATGATCCTACTGGTGAGTTGGTAGATCTTCAAGGTATCTGTCTAGGATGAACTACAAACAATTTCATTGAGTATAGTGTAGTCATTGAACTATTAACCAAGGCGATTACCTTCGGCATTCGTGTGTTGGTTGTAAATCTAGACTCACAGCTTATCGTTCTTCAACTTAATGGACATTATTTAGTTAGAAACCCTTCCATCTTAAGGTTGTGTTTATGTGTTCATTTGCTGGAAAGACATTTTGATTACATCACATATCAACATATTCCTAGGTGAATGAAAGCATTAACTGATACAGTGGCTGACATTATATTAGATAGACATTTTCATAATTTGTAAAAATCATCATCACATGAAAAAGATCCGTAACAGGAAAATAGATGTGTGTATATATATATATATATATATATATATATATATATACATCAAATTTTTGCATCAATGTGCATCATAAAGTTAAAAAAATATGTGTGTTTCAGTTACATCCTAAGAAATCATGTCCCTCAAAGCTATGCGGAAATAAAACCTAGATGTCTACTTGCCATGACACTCATGATAGAATGTCATTGCCCGTACAAGCCGCCTAAGAAAGCAATCAACTTGGTTTGACACCCCTTTAGTGTGTCTCTGGTATGCACAAGGAACATCATCAAATCACGCATAATCCGGAATCCCACATGACATTCCTTCCAAATTGCATACGATTTCCTCCTCCTTGCCTCCCTCACCATGAGGGGCAACATAAAAGTTGTGAGGAATCTGCCTCACTATTGGGGACATACCTGCAGGTATCTATAGGCCAACATCTGCATACATGGATTCAATGTCAAAACGTACATAACCAAAAAAAAATCATAATACTCATGGAAATAAAAAATGAGTCTTACCAAGTACTTCATCCCAATCCTCTCTTTATGGGAGTGGGAGTTCTGCATCACTAGTGAAATCTGTGCTAGAGTAGGGCCAATCCTCCACAACGATTAGCTGTCGGCGGAGCCACTCGAAGAAATTTGGTCTCCAAGACATCTGTTGACCGCCCCCCTGACCTTGGCATCAGAGATGCCCAGTAGGCCATTCATGGCTCCTGAGATGGTGGTGTCAGGACAATAACCTACTGACGCTGAAATATTGGTATTCATTGCAAGATGAACAATACCAGAATGGACCCATAACCGAACTTCTTCAGCTTGGTTTTCTTGCATTTTGTTAGTTGACATTTCATGTTGATTTTCACTGCCTCTACCCAGTTATAGAGGGTCAGTGTCAAGCAGTCTACAAAAAGAATTAGTTGTGTCTTTGTCGCTTCATGCGATGCTTGCGATCCTGTAACTCACGTGATGGCGTGCAACACTACCTTTATTGCCAAGTACGAAATAGTTTGAATATCAAATTTTTCGCTTCCTGATCCTTTCCTTGCCCTTAGAAACACCCTATAAATCACCATACTCATGCTCTCCATTGTGGGCTGGGTTCCAGTCAGGATTGGTACTGGCCCCCTCCGCGACAATCATGTTATGAAATAAATGTCAGAAACTTCGATCTCGAGTTCCTGATCATGAATGATGGATTTTTCCTGATCAATGTCCCAGACACTGATCAAGTATTGCAATAGCTTTGGTTGAGCTCTGAGGCATGGTTTCATGAAGAATTTCTTGAGCCCACAATCTCTAAGAGCTTCCATGCATCTTTCATTTTCCATGGCAAGTTTGTCTTCTTTACTATGTTCTTGTTCTTTCCACTCGATCACCATTTTTCCACTTCACACCTACAAACACATTCATAAGAATGATATTACCTAAATTCAAAGCCTCCTATTATTGAAAATGGGCTCATTTTATTTCATTTTAAAGAAAAAATGGTCGCTACAACTGGCGCGACCCAGTTCAGAATTTTGGGCGATTGGCACAAGTCCGTGCCCGATAATTGCGCCAACCGCCGTGCCCTGTTTTTTGCAATTTTCCCCATATATTTCCAAATATGGTTTTGTAGGTAATGAAAGGATAATCAAAATTCAGGAAAGGATGCTAGCTCTTACATGGAACTGGCAGATTCGAGATTGGTCTGCCGAATTACCCGCTATCACCACCGCAAAATCACTATGTAAAAAGGGTAACTATTGCTCCACAAGAGGTAAAAGTGAAAAGTAATTATTTTTTACCCTTTTTGGCATTTTATAACTTTTCAAAACCCTAATTAGGTTTTGAGACATATTTTTTTATTATTTCACTATGTTATTTCGAGAAATTGGTTTTACGTGTGTCTCTTGTAGAGCAACAAGATTTTGGTGTAACGATGATGAAGTATTGAGTTGTATTTTATAATTTTTTGGACTCGGTAAAAACATGAAAAATTCAGTGGTGGAGTCATATTTCAACACTTTTCTGACTCTCTAAAACTGAAAATATTGTTGAGACTCTTAACGTTTTGAACTCGTTAAATGGCTGCAAAACGATATCTACCTAGTATATGTCTACCCCTATTTTAGGACGGGATAGATTATTTATGAAAAAGGAATACCTTAGCCTATCATGACTAAGAGGTTCTCTATGACATAATTTTCTACCTTTTCGGATCTGAGGGTCTATTTACGAAAAGAGAACTGCTGGAGTTTTCTTTTCCACCTTTTTTCAAACTCTCTAAATATAAAAATCTGTTGAGTTCTTCCTTTGTCAGGCTCATTAAACCCTGATGACATCAGAAGTCGTCACCATGACGTTAACCGGGTTCCTACTTCCTAGGGCTCATAAAATGTACTAGGGTGGATTTTTCCGAACGAAAAACTTACATCACAAGCATATGCTATCCCCTTCAATCTTGTTTTTCAAGAATAATTAGGGTACTTTCCAGAAATGGTGGGGGAAAATGGAACCCGTTCTTAGTCATGTCGACAGTATGTCGCTCTTGAACATGATACTCATTTTCATTCATGTCAGGCTGGGGAAATCTTATTTCGTCATTTTTTCCTACATGGGTTTGGGTAATCTGTTTTGAACTCTCATCTACTCTTTTCCACGTCATCATGACCTCAGATCCCTTTATGTCAAATACTGCCAGATCCAGAGTCGTGTTGGAGATATGTTCAAGAGAAGTTTCTGATTGTAGTTTTTAACCTGCCTCTGATCCTTTGTTTGGTCCTGATCCACTATCATCATGTTCCTCTGTCTCGTGTTGATGATGTGGGAAAAATTATGGCCCTCCTTTAACCAGTTCACTTCTTGGCGACTTAGGCTCATTATCCAGGAAGTTGACCGAGAGACTCCCTTCCGGTACCTTGGAGCTTGCATGCCTCAATGGTAAATTCTTCGCATTCAAGGATAGGTCCAAGTCATTGGCCTTCGATCGAGTGATTCTGCAGGTGTTCGACACTAGATCACAGTTCACATTCTGTGGATTGTACTTGTTGTACCTTGAGAGCCATTGTAATTATTCGTGGTTTCTCTCATGACTGATAACAAATTTCATTATTGGCTGGTAATCAGGTGAATTTCTTGCATGTTCGAATTCAACTCACATATTCGCATGCTTGAATTTGTACTTGTTTGGGTTGAGATGGAGCACAAGACCCTAGGTCTTTTCTGATAAGATCCAGGCTGTTGAATATTATGGTTTATCATGACTTATTGAATGAATCTTTTTTATTTGATGGATATGACCATACCTGAGTGTATTTGTTGATCCTTACTGCTAGATGGCTGCATCCATATCTTGGATCTCAGTTTTTCTATACTCTATTATGGATGGTTGCGCCTATGCCACATGTTATGTATCAGAGATATCATTTGTATTTGTACTTGCAGGTCTTCCTAGAGTGGTGTTTGGTTCAAACGCGTTCTCGTAAAGCATTTCACCGCTCCCTCTCTCTCGGACCTCGTGCTTTAGGGGGCATCTGTTACACAGAATTTTGTCACCATCCCTGCAATCCCCATCCCACACATTGGAGGACCATTTCTGTGACTAATAAGAAGTTCCATGCCTTGCAAATACCATCGTTGAATCCCTTGCCATGAGGAAAACATTCCTTCTGTTGACAATTCCTTAAGCAGACCAACAAAAACACATGTTTTTGGGTTGGCGCCGGTAGACCGTTATGCCCTCGTGCCAATGAGGAAGATTAACTTAACATGCCCATTGGCACTCTGTCCCAGTGAGCTACCCATGCCAAGCTATTTTTGGAATGTTTTTTAAAAATAGAGGTGAATTTTCTATGATAACAACTTCGTGGGCGAGTCAGCCTGGGTGGTTCGACTGAATAACCATGACCACCCTCCTTTGGCCTCTGGTTTCTACCTTTTGGGGAAACCTACCAAAGGAGAATACCTCCCTTCCACCATTGTAGGGATCGCAACCTCCTCGTCTCCCTCTATAAATAAAGCTATCTCCCATTGATACACTAGCTGAACAATTATAGCTAAATAGCTGAAGGGAATTGATGAGCATCTTGTTGGCGAGATAGAGCATAAAGAGACCTTTATTGAGAGAGAGCTTAGGCTTATGTCATCGCGTCATCCCAATTCCCCGATGATCCTTCGAGATGCGCTTCGACTGAACCCGCTGAAGGAGGCTGTGACGTCAAGGCTCTGGTTGTAATCTCTTTCTTCTATTTATATATACATGACTATTGTCTAGTTCCCATCTTCTGTCAATATGGTTTATTTTTTGCAATGTGTTTAATCTTCCTTGAATGATTAGTTAGTTACGAATTCCATTAGTTTCTTGTATGCTTCTTTCTATCCTTTGATCTTTGTGCAGGAATCCAAGTGCCATTTCCGAAGGACTACAACCTGTCGAGGCAGAGATCAAGAGGATGCCACTTCTATAGCTGCGACAATCTTGTTGGACTCCAGGTAGGACAATCTACCCCAACCTATTTCATTTGTTAACTAGGAACCTACACATTAGCTTGTTCCCTTGTTGCTAGACCCACTCTAGGGCTAGAGGGATCGTCTCTGTCCGTAGATAGGATTTACCTACTCAACAACAGTTTTATACTCAGTTGATTATATTTTTATGCATATGCCAATAGGGCTTGATCCTGCATTCACCTCCCTATACTATGAAACAAATTCCTGTACCAACTAGGATTCCTGCACCAATTTACTATGGATTTATGGAACTTTAAAAATTTCCATCACCACACATCAAGTTCATGCACCATGCATCAAGCTCTTGCACTGCACTCATGTTCCTACACTAGAGTCAAGGAATGCATAGACTACTTTAATTTTTCAAATCCGGAGGAAATTACTTAGCTAAAAGTTTGAATAGGAGTTTGAGGATATTTTGGGAAGTAATTGTTGGTTTAAATCTCACTTAATTCACAATCAATATCATACTGAGAAAAGAGGAGCCATTTACCAAAAAAATCCCTCATGTACAATATTTAGCTCCTTTATTCAACATTCAGTTTCACTTGAACCAAATTCAATTTTTATCCATGGAAAAATGATCTTAATTGTAATTTTATCATTTTATATTTTGATTGGCTTATTATTATCCCAATTTTTAATGCCAACATCTATATAAAATCGGAGATATCCTAGATCAAAAAGCAGAAAGAAGGGGAGGAGATGGCCCCAATGTAGTATTACACGAGCATAGTTAATCTGCATATCACTCCCTATGTTTTTTGGATCTTGACATTTTCCTGCACCATGTAAATACTGATAGCACAAATATTAATTGAAGCCCTTCAAGCTATGTTTTATTTAATTTTTTTTTTTTTTTTATGATTATAATCTCTGTGTGAACTAGATCGTTGATGTTGGTTGGGTTGGTCGCCAGATGAGCTCAACACCACTTCTATTTTTTCAGGATTAGGTTGGATTGCATTCAATTCATCATTTCCTATGTGAGAAGTGTGTGTAAGATCATATCGTAATATTTATCTATTTTTAGTCTATTTCCTTCTTTAAAATTGATGTCATTTGATTTTCTGCATTGAATGCGATATTGGAAAATTGTTCTTGTAATTTAAAAAAATTTCTTTATATCAAATACTAGATCAGATTGCGTGTCATGGTATGTCCCTCCAGTTGTTATATATGCATGGCATTGGCTTATGAGTCAATACCATGCCTCTATAAACTTTGAATGGGAAATTCAAATATTTTAAATTGGTTTAGATATGACAGGTTCGTGCTCCATAATATGAGATCAATTTCACCTTACTAATTTAATTAATTATGATTTAAATTAGAGGTGTATGGATGGTGAGATCATAGCCTATTTTGTTTATCAAATTTTAAATAATTATTTTTATAGAGGCCTCACATTACTCAGGAGCCGAGGCCACATATATATTTATGTCATTTTGAATTGTGATTCGTGTATGCTGCAAAGTCGATGTTAATGAAAGGAAACTACATCATGATTGAGATCGATAAATTTTTTCCCAAATTGTAGTTGCCATCATAATTTTGGTCATATTACCAAGAAATATCTATTTTTGTTACAGAGGGACAAATAAGGCGAGAGAATTTATATTAGATAAATTTCTTTCATAGATTTGTTTACACGGAAAATTTACTTGCCAAGGTTTGATGATTCTTTCAGGTTTTAATTTCTTGAAAATAATTTTGTTACACAAAGAGAGATGAGGAAGAATTAGTGCAGACTTGATAAGAGGTTTTGGTGTTTCTCTTTCTTAATTTTCTATGCACAAAAATATGTTTTGAATTGATCTTGAATTTCTTTCGTCATTTACAGTTTTCCTTTTCGATGTTGTATAGGAATTACTTGGTTGCTAGTCAAACAATAGTTAGGATTCACCTTTTGTTTTCCAATAATTAGGATTCCATTTCACAATTGCTAATAGTGCAGGTTTTCCTTTTATTTTTCAAATGATTGATCGAAGCTTGTTTTCAATTGTTAGGATTGGTTTTTTCTCAAGTTTCCTTTGAAGTGCAGGATTTAATGTAATTTTTTTATATTGATGCGCAAGTTTGTTGGAGGATCTCTTTTGCATTTCTAGTGTTGTGCCTTGAAGTTCAAGAAATTCCGTATTGAAAATTAAATGTAGGTCCATTAATATTCCCTATAATACTCCCAAAAATGTCATATCAGAGGTCGTAATTTTAGAGTTTAAAGTTTTGTAACTCTTGTCTAATTGTTTTATGGGAAAAGTTTTGATCCGATGTGTGGATCTCCGATGTTATTGGATTGTGATCATAGAAGAGCCATATGACCAAGGGTGTAGAGAAGGAATAGAACCTAAAGTGTTATGTGCCATATTGGGGATGGGGATATCGGAACTTTGTTAATAATCATTTTGAGAAAAGTTACGATAGAGGGAGCTTCGATGTATGTGTTGTCGTTTGGCTGTGGAGCTTAGAAAACCCAAAGGCATAGAGAAAATACACTAAGAGATAAGCCCTTGATAGAATTCAAAATTCCTTTCCACCTATGTGCTATGTCACCACTCACAACTCCCGTTCCCGTAGAGGAATGTGATAAGGGACTAAGTAAAAGGGTCTAAAGGCCAATCGGGACATCGTAATATCGTAAGGTCATTTTAAAAAACCTTTACGATACACAGGGCTCTGATATCTACAATGTAGTTGTGTATGGAGTTGTCGATCACATCACATGGTCCTATGGTGGATAAACCAAAAGGAGGTTAAGCATAAAGGGGTAAGGGAATCGGAATTTTGTGACTTTGTAACATTTATCTTAATATAGTTATGATATTTTAAGGCTATAATACTAAAATACAGAGAGTATGGAGGATGAATGGGATGAAATCTAAGTTGCAGATCCCCTCCAATGCCACCACACCAAATCACATCCATCTCCATAAAAGGACAATCCAAGTGATTAGAGGGAGAAAATGACAAGTGAATTGGCAAGTAGCCATGGGAGGAATACAGGAATCACAAATGGAGACATTTTTCTATGTCATGTATGACACCTCCTATTTTTCGTGGTTTGTAAATATTGCATTTTCAAGAAACAAATCAAGTCTATTGTGTAATCATTAGGACAACTAGGCCATTCGCATGTTCAAACAACTAGGAAATTCGAATAGTTGTAGCATTCAAGATATTTTTTAATTGTTGTTTGGACTCTCTCACTCTAAAAGGGAAGAGGAACTCAGTAGTAAAGGTTCTGAAGTTTTTTTTCAGAGAGAGGTTTCAATCTTTGGTTCGATTTTCTTGTTTTAGAGGTTGTAATTGTTTTGGAATTTTTGCAAGTTTGGTCCTATGATATGTATTTAATTCTTGAATATTAATGAATAAGTTTTTGGTGATTAAAAGCATTAGGATATGTAATATGTGTTCTACCTTTTTGTTTCATTTCAAATGTCTTTTTTCTTCTTCAGAGATTGTGTAATTTTAATTGTTGGATTCACTCTTAAATCAGATATTTATGTATGTTATGTTGTAGAATATGGTACATGTGAGATTGTGAATTTGTATTTGTTATTTGTATATAGCACTTGTGAGAGATTTATTTGAAAGCCTTAAAATGCGCTCCATAATTTCTGCACTTCATTTCCTTGATCTTTTCATGATTCTACTAGGATTTATTGCATAGGATTTTGTGTTTGTCCAGCCCTATATGCTAGGTTCCTTCCTTATATTTATCCTTTTGATATTTACTGCAATGACCAATCAATTTACATTGACTATGTGTAGGCCACTGGACCCGGACATTGAATCTTGGAAATGGTATAGTTTCTATGTGTATGTTGAATTTTCCTCTGAGAGGGGTAATTGAACTAGATTTAAATATTTTTACATTTATCTCTTGAGTGGTACTAATATATCTTCAATAGACACTAATATGTCCTAGGAACTTACCTCTCCTCAACTCGAGGGTTGTCTGTAGGAGATACAACGTGAAGGTTAAGTCTACCAACAAGGTACTAGATGTCATCATCACTAACAATATGCATATTTTTCATACAGACCAAGCAGGGTGGATGAATGAATCTATTTGAGCTTATAGGATGACTTGGAGAAGAACTAAAGGTTTCACCTTGTATGAACTGGTTTATGAGAAAACAATCATCTTCCTAATTGAGTTGTAGATTCATACTTTTCACATTGTTTCCTAGTTGGGAATGGACCTAAGTGAAGCATACAAACATAGGTTATTGTAGCTAATTCGACTCAATGAGGTCACACAGGATGTAATTCAAAAGACTATAATGGTACATGAACAAAATAAAAAATAGCATTACATGCTCATTTAATGAAATAAGTTCCAACAGGGAGACTCAGTTCTTCTTTTTTATTCAAGATTCAAGGATTTTAACAGGAAATTTAAAATTTGTTGTTTGAAACCTTATGAAGCGGATAATTATTTTTTAGAACAACTCAGTGTGAATTAAATTTATCGATGAAATTATATGTTTTTTCATGTGAATGGGAATTGGCTAAATTTCTAGCTAAAGTTGATGTCCAAGGTAGAATTCAGAGAAAAAAATTATAAATACAATGGGATGGAGGTGGAAAAATAGGGAGATTTTATTCCTCCCAATATTTCCTCTTATTTAATTCTTCTTTCCTTTTTATTAGAAAAAAATAAGAATAAATAAAAATACAATAATAATAAAATATGGGACCTAATTGTGAAAACCAACTTATGGCATGCTTAGGCCACTGATTTGTTTTTTTCCTTTCCTTAATCATGAATCTTCAAATATTTTTTTATTCTTGAGTTATTTGATGAGGGATTCCTTAAGTCCCTCCTTCTAACAACCTTTTTCCCATCAACTTCATCACATTATTTCAGATAAAAGGTTAGAGTCTATTTGGAGTACCTTGAGGCTTGCATACATTAATGGAAGGTTCTCTTGCTAGTGATTAGAGGGAATACATCGATATCTCATTTTCGCTGAGTATTGTAGGGGGCTTGACTTAATCACATCTATTTTTACCTCGCAATATGTAATTAGGTACCTTGGATATCACTTTCTTCAAAGGTGAGTAGCTTCACATAGATGAATGACATGCATCAATGGTTGGAAATATGATGAGTCTCTCACATGCTCAACCTCAACACCTTTATTCACATGATGAGTGATTGTACCTATATTGGTCACGATGTGAGAGGAATTGTACTTCAATTTTACACAAAAATTATAGGTTTCAATGTTGGTGATAGAGACTACTAATAGAATTTATTTCACAACTTACTGCAAGATTGGTGACCATTCCCTACTCTACTAGTAGAAATATATTTTTCTTAGAAAAGAAATAATCATGATTGAATAGTTGAATATGAAAAAATCATCAGAGTTGCATAATGTGACATAAAAAAATGAAAAAACATGATCTCACAAATATTTCATTAAATTTTTAAAACAATTATTACAAGTATATCACTATAATTGAGCTTTTTGGTTACTTTGAAATTATAGATCCATTATTTAATTTCAAATTTAATGAAAAATTTGTTTTTTGGAGTCATATACAATATACATCATTGACACTCTTTCCTTTGGTAGCCTGAATGATTTTTTTTCCAACGTTACAAGGGTTGATGGATGCAAGAATCCATTTTAACAACAAACACCTTCTGGTGACCCTAGAATAGAACAAGGTAAGATGGGACTTTCCATTATCATAACTACCCTATGTGCAATAGATAAATGGATGGAATTTTATGGGCCCATGACAGTGGTTAGTATTTTTCAGTTTAAAATGATAATCAAGGCCCGATGTTTCAATAAGTATGACTCGAGGAAATTGTAGTAAGAGAAAGTACACTTTTAATAAATTAATAATTAGAGATTTATGCTCAGGTTAATTATGATCATCGTACGAGTAGATCTTAATCCACCTTACACTAGTGCCAATCCAATCACCATAAATATCGCCTATCTAATCATCCCCATGATCTTGTATGATTTTAACCAAGTCAAATCCACATAAATATAACCCAAATTCAATAAAATAAGCATACCAATTCATTCATCTCTCACCACATTTTTCCATTTAACCCAGCATAGAGGTAACAAGTTGAGACTATGAATTCTTCCCCCATAGTAGGCGATATGCCAAAGACCCCATTACAAAGGTTTGAGCCTAATGGAATTAAATTATTAATGAGTACCCATAGGGGCGTAAGTATTTTAAGGAGTTCATATAATTTATGTTATGAAATAAGTTACAAGGATATAAATTTAAAGTCACCAGATCTTTTGCAGAGAATTTTAATGGAGTTGTGGCCCAATTCAATCAATTAGAATTGGTCATTTCAGAGGAGTCAATTGCACAAAGTACTGAAATTCCTCAAGGATGAGTGTGTTGGTTCAAGAATGTCATTAAAGAGTTTAACTGTAATTAGTTCTTAGTAACTGGGAAATATAATCAAAATTGGAGGAAAGGGATTCCACATTCATGGGTAAAGGAGGGATGGCAAGAGGACTTGTATTTGTTAAAAAAGCATATTACTTGTGAATGGAGGTATACTATGAATTTTGGGTGTCATTTAATATTTTTATCACATTTTGAGGAGAAGCATAAGATGAATTTACCCTTTTATTTGTTGAAAATATTGACTAAGATAGCTACGAATGTTCAAACATGGCATGAACATGCAGAAACCAAAATTTTATACCATGAGATCATCAACGTATTGGTAGAGGCTAAATTGAAAAGAAAAGAGCAAATTTGGGACAATTTCCTTTTCTCGAGAGGGTTTGGAGACATGTCGTTGTTGTCTCTCACAAAAAAGGGGAAAGCTTGTTTGTCTAAAAGAAAGAAAAGTGATTTAGAGGAGGAATGTTATTATGATGACTTGATGTTAGGAGAGGGTGCATATGTTTCTCATTAATTTGAAGATACCCATGTCTTAAAGAGAATGAAACACTCACAGAAAGAAGAGGACACCCCGACCAGTTAGGAAAATAAATTCCCTGCAGAAAATGAACAAGTTTCAACAAAGGAGGAGGAAAATCATGAAAAGAAGGAACATTATAAGCATAAAAATAAACAAGTTGGGCCAAAGAAAATTAATAGTAATGAAATATCTAGAGAAAGCCTCCCTAGGGCTACTTGTGGTATCCAGAATCAGTCAATGGAGAAGTTTGAGTCAGATGATGACTGAGATGAGGTGGTCATTGTGAAGAGCAGCCTTGCCACCCTTAGACATATTCCTTGGATAGTTAGAGAATATGAATGCAATATATGTTTGAAATTGTAATAACTCTCATGAGCATAATTGCGTGTCCAAACATAGTGGAAAGTGTGATATCCAAGTATGTGAAGCTATTATTCCAAATTTTTTTAATCTCCCATATTTTGATTCAGAGGAGGAGGGGGAAAATGTCCTCCTACAAAATCATAATTGTTAAATGCCCATGAGCATAGTAAAATTTAGGATGATCAAGTACCATATGTTTCCAATGTTGAACCAACTCGAGAGGTTCTGGTACAGGATGCTCCTGGAATTGAAATAACTAGGGAGGTTCAGGTGTCTAATGTTATGGAGACTAAACAAATTGAATAAGCTCAAGTTTCGAATTACCCTAAAATTAGAGTAATTGAAGGAGTGGAGATCCAATTTGTACCCTATACAATCATGTTCCCGAGAGTCGAGATGAAATTTCGACCGTAGATCTATATTTCCTTGAGAGTGGAGAGTTAATTTCAACCACAAATATAGTAGTACCGAATGTTCTAGAAATTGGAGTTTTCCATGTAATTGATACCCCTTTGTGTTGCAACAACTTGAATAATTAGAGCATCTCAAGGAAGGTGAAATGTTGATTTTTCTTGAGTTTGAATAATGTAGGTCAGATGAAATAAATAATAATATTATGGAAATAAAAGAGATATAACAAACCCCTGAACTTGAGGAATTTGTTTCAGTTGAAGGACTATTAGATACACCATGTTACATTAATATTTTGAAAATAAATAACTTTAGGTACAAGGTTAGGAACTTCAAGGTGTAGTGTACAAACTTGGAATATGAGAAAAAAAATTTTAGGTAAGTAATGAATTCTAGTATCTGAAGCTAGGCCAAGTGGTACATTGATACAAAAAAATGAAACTCAAATATTTTCAGAAGCAAAAGAAGGTTATGAAAGGGTTTGATCTTCTGGTCCAGTCTACAAAATGGATAGAGCATGAGGAAGTGTGACAATCTCAGTGTGTGAGAGATGATTTGTGTCAACTTTGACCTGAATAGTTGACCTATCCAACACATTTTCACCCATTTTCCTCTATTTTTCCTTCCATTTCCTTATACTCTGTTAGTATTCCAGTCAATTCCATGCCTTTAGTTATTAGTCAGTAAGGTGAGTTTTCATCATTTCACTCATTTTATCATTAATTTTCTTTCTATTTTAGGGTGTTTTCTCTACTTAATCACATTGGGGATTGAAAATTTTTGTATAAGTTACACGACCAACAAATGT
This sequence comes from Pinus albicaulis, assembly GCA_034641835.2. Taxonomy (NCBI): domain Eukaryota; kingdom Viridiplantae; phylum Streptophyta; class Pinopsida; order Pinales; family Pinaceae; genus Pinus; species Pinus albicaulis. The sequence continues at coordinate 1,246,750,710 of CM076579.1, read as the reverse complement.
GGGATACTAAAGAGCATTGGACATATAAATCAAGTTGAGTTACTGGAAGTGACTTCCAGAAGGAGTTGTTGAATGCCCTAGTGAATAGAAGTTAAATTCCAACATTGATATTCACGATAGCGACTAGTCCAACGAAGGAGATGTTTTTTAGGTACATCGATACAGAAAAATTAAAATCAAACATTTTAAAAAGAAAAAAAAGGCTACAAAACAATTTGCTCATTTTTTCCAAGCTATAAAATATTTTTTTTGGTCTCTTAGCATAAGTTGGGGCATATTGAATCTTGCATATATCATTTTAAACATCCTAGTAGGTTAGCTTCCATAAGGAATTGAATTGTTGTTGTGACCATTATTTTAACTCATTTTCTACTATCTAATTTTGATGACTTAATATAAAAGGAATTGATATTGGTTTCATTTTGACGTAAATATTTCCTCTGCCTGTAGTGCTCCCAGCTAGGAAAGCCCCTGTGGTCTGGGACACACTCGTAGTTCTATATAAATGTGTTGTTTTATTCCAATTGTTTTTTTATAAGTTTATGGTAGATGTAGTACTTTATCTCAATTACAATAATGTAGATTTAATTTATTTTCTAAATTTCTACATTTACATTTTTGTGAGTTGAGTAATATTTCTTACGTGGTGTGATGCAAGAGAATCTGGCCTCAAGTTAAATTTATAATGTAATTCAAGGCTAAGCTCTTGAAATTGGTCCAAGAGGGAAATTTTCTTTGTATAATCATTGTAAATTCCTCTAAAAACGTCATAGCTCACAAGTATTAGTCTACAAGGTTCTAGATAGGTGTTGACTCATTACTCAAAGATCTTAGTCATAATCAACTATGTAAGAAATCCCTAAGATGGAGGGATGACTTGAGGAGTTAGTGAATGAGTCATAGATAGAGTAAAGTATGGGTTTTTAATTATAGGAGTTAGTTGCTAAAACTTGGGAATCTGTTGATAAATATTTAAAGGATAGAATTTGATTGGGTAGAAAAAAGAAGCTTGTGGAGAGAGAGGAGAAGCCCGAGAGAGAAAGAGGGTTCTCTATAGGAAGAGAAGGCCATTCAAAGAGGGCATTGGCCAAAGCTAAGTTGTAAGCAGGTTTTAATGTATTTGTACATCTATCAATTAATGAGCAATCAAATTTCATGTGAGTATGTGTCATTTCTATTATGTGCTGAGTGATCCATAATGGAACAAATTGCTTTTAGGTGTTGAGTGATCCGTAACTGAGAAATTATGGTTTTTTTGTATAAACCATTGTTATGTGAATTTTGATTAAAGAGTAATTCTTTCTAAGTGATAACAACTTAGTAGCTGGGTAGAATCTGTACAATACTAGTGCGGAAGTTAATTTGGTGATGTTGTGTGAAAACAAACAATTGTAGATAGTAATTGTGTGTAGGCCGAGAACAAGAAGAAATACAAATTCAGATTTGGAGAAGAAAATACAAAGGGTGTTCTATATTTGGGCTTAAAGCAGAGTTATAAATTATGTAGTTAGCATGAAAGCTAGGGATCTGAGTGAATGAATAGAAGTTAAAGCTCAGGAGGAGTAGCGAGTGGAGAAGTCGAAGAAACTGAAGAAAAGACTAAGCAAGAAAAAGCCTTTAGAAGATTTCCAAAGGAAGGGAATGGATGGTGAAGATTAAATCGAAAATATCAGTTTCAAATATTAACGACTAATGTTTAATTCACAAGATAAATTGGGGAGCTTTTGAAGTGGATTCATGATGGGCGGAGCAGCCAAGCACGCATCACAAATCGGTCATTTTAACATTTAAGTTTAAGTCATCGCAAGGTAAATGATATAACTTGCAATACGATGAAGGACGAGCAGTGAGGACCATTAGACCGGGGCACAGATAAATGGTGGAAGTTAAATCACAAACAGAGTGATTTCGCACATCAACAACTATTAAGTTTATGTGCTAATAGCTTCACAAGTTAAACAAAATAACTTGCGATGCGATAAAGGGAAGAGCCACGTGTCGTCCCAACACTCAAGCCCATATCGCACATCGACAGTTTTAGTGTTTATTGTTAAGGTAATCACAAGGAAAATGATTTTAATTGCGATGCGATAAGGATTGAAAGTTGCGATGTCATGAAGGGGAGCAACGCGTCGACATAGCGATGAAGCCAATATCACACATTGCAGTTTTTTTTTTTTTGTTAAGAGTTCCCACGGTAATTTATGCTTGGTGCGATGTGATGTGATCGCATATCGCATAGGATAAAGGTTAATCGGGGGATTTAAAAGGCACGACATGTGAAATCTCAAGTTGGGTGATGTGTGAAGTGATATATGTTTTGAATTCCAAAATCACAATATCGTGAAAATAGTTAAGCGGTGAATTTGTGGGGAGGTAAGTAATAAAAATTGTAAAGTGTGATTCAATGTGATTGGTCACCATTTGTGTGGGTCCATAACCGAAGGGAAGTCCTCGGTTCACGTGAAGCGATCACGTACAAACATGAAGAAATTAAATAAAGGTAAGTTGAAGGCTTTTAAAGGTAAAACCGCATAAATAAATGATTGGTTTGGGTTCCCGTAAAGTTTATTTCCACACAAAAATTAAAGTGAATACTCTTTTATATCTATTGGATCTTGGGAATGCGTAGCCTTATTAAAATTTTCAACATATATCGGTAAAGAGGAATTTTAGCTACATAATTTTTGGTATTGGGGCAACTTAAAGCTCTTTTGGGAGAAATTTAGAGCATAAATGCTCTTCAAACGACAAATAAAGACAACAAGAGTTCTTTAAAGAGAACTGAACAGTAAATAGATAGAAGGAAAATCTACTTGGGAGAAAGTAGATTATATTATTGAAGGATGAAAAAAAGAAACTGCAATAGCAACATGTGTTTAGAAAATTGGATAGTGAGGTATGATCTTCATGTTTTCAGCTAATTAATGATGAATTATTGAAATAAATGTTGTGAAGATGTTTAATAATTGTAGCCAAAAACAAGCAGAGTTTTTGATGATGATAACAATGAACCTATCCAACTAGAGATTGGAAGAAAGGAGAGAGGTGACTGAGTGCAGCAACCAAGGTAGCAAGGAAGCTCTAGAAGGTTCAAGAGAGTGAACCAAGAGAGAGAACACCTAGGAAGAGATCAAGCTTAGAGAGGAAGCTTGATAGGGTATTGAGTAGTAAGAGGAGATTGCTACAAGAGAAGGCTATGTTGTAGATCACCAATCAATCATAGATGAGATCATGAGGAAGGTGACCATGGAGGGTCATAGAAGAGGTTCTAGAGAATGCCATAAAGGCAAGATGAGTAATGAAGAGCGAGAGAGAAATTTTGCAGTGAGGATAATATAATTGAAAGTACTACAGGGATGGCTACAAGAGAAAGAGAATGAGTGTTGGAACAGGGTCTCCTACGAGCTACGAAACTGGTCCAATTTTGAATACGTTTTATTATATTTAGTCTAGCGGAGGGGTTTTGGGGTGGGTCAAAGCCCGAAAGCATTGTAATGGGCAAAATGGTAAACCAGCGGTCCGAAAACCATGGTTTGTAGACCATAGGAATGTTTAGGCTAGATTATTATAAATAGAGGAACATTTTGAATTGTAAGGTAGGCAATGAAGAGCTATTGATGCAAACTATGGTTTAAGATATCTGTTTGGGTTTCTGGGGAAAGGACTCCTGCTGGCTATGTGCGCGAATATCCAGAGTCCAGCTGTGTGCGGAGCCTGCTGCTGTGTGCGCAGGCTGGGATGGGTATTGTAAGAAGGAATTGATGAATTGATGAATAAGAAAGGTTTCTTGAGAACTGAATCTATTTGTACTATCTATGAAAATCATTGGTAATTAATGCATTATTCACATTCTGTATTCAAGCTGCGAAAGATCTGTGTAACTGTGTTTTCTATATCTAGATCTGTTCTGTTCTGTTTTATGCAATATTGTGCTACTGTCATACAAGTATATAGTTATAAATCTAGCGCACGTGGATGCAAAAAGAGACCTATCGACCCTGCGCAAAAAGAGGCAATCTAGGTATCACAGGGTCGGACGTAGCTCTGCTTGCCTTGCCTATCCTTTCTCAGGGTGCGGAAACCTGGTTCTAGCACCCACCCATACTACTTTGAGTGATACTTTGACCTGCACAAGCATGTCACTACCGAAAGGGCCAGTAGTATAGGGGTTTGTTGGAAAACCTTGAACTCCAAACTTGGGTCAGGACCCCTCAAGCCAACAATGAGGACCAAAGATATGGATGGAGAATGAGAAAATGGGTTAGATGGAACCTATTGCAAAAGAGATGGAATTTAAAACCAATAAACAAGTTCATACAACTAGAGAAGAGACATATTGAATTTTTGGAGAAGGAGAGACTCAAAGGATTTGAGTCACAGCCAAGAAGATTTATTAAAATATAGAGTGTCCATTGTAAACTGGGGTATGAAAGCCTGATGCTTAAAGCATCGAACGAGGCTGAAAGTTATTGTATTTTTAAAACTAATACTTGTTTTATGTATGCAGGTACATCACAGGATGATGAATAAACTTCAGATTTTTTTAAGAAGAAGGAGAAGAGTCTGAAATATATTCAGATTAACACTGAGATAGCAAGATATTAGAAACAAAAGGAGATGGAGAGGTCCCATGGAAATGTGTAGAAAAATATTGGAGCTGGTAATAGTGAAGATTGGAATAGGAGATATGAGTTAAGACCTGAAGATGAAGAAAAGGTATTTACTGTGCCTAATGATTTTGGAATTTTTAAGCATGGTGATTTAGACATTTGTGTAGATCTAACAGAGGGAGAAGGGTCATCATATGACTAGTAAACAAGAAGTGAATGTATTGAAAATTGTGTAAAGTTTCCAAATTCTACTCCAATTGAAATTGTTGAGTTATATAGAAAGTTATACCTTCAAAGAAGAAATTTGGAAAATCAGAGGATATATACTCAAGATAAATTGCTGAAGAAGGAAGACAAAGAAATCATCATGAATGAAAATCATGAAGAAGAAGATAAGGATGCAAAAATGGTAATAAGAGTTCAGAAAATCAACATTACAGAGGAGGGATTTCATTATTGTAAAGCAAAGCAGGGAGACATCCTTGAAATAAAAGATATGGAGCAGAGAATGCCTAATAGTCTCATGAGTTCTTTGGAGAATTTCATTCAACATACTGATGTGCTAACAAAGGAGTTAGAGGAAAACTTAGAGAATCATACTGAGATATTTCCAGAGAAGGAAAAGGAAATAACGCCTTATATTTCTCTTAATAATTGGTTTATGATTACAAGTTTTGATGAAGATGAGACAGACCTGTCACAAGTTCCATTTTAGAACTAAAGAAGACTGAAAGTTGCCAAGTAAGGCATAATGATGAGAAAGATGTAAATCATGACGATGTCGTGTTTGAAGAAGATGAATTAACTATCATAATTAGTCAAGGAGGTGAAGGAAAATGACTGAAGGTTGTCAAGAAACAGAAAGGAAAATATGTTGGAATTGATGAACACCATAGTGATGTATTTGAGAGGAATCAAGTAGACAATGAGTTACTAAAAGAATCTGAGTATGAGAAAGGAATTGTAGACAATGATGTGGAAATGTCTGAAGTTTTGAAATAGGAAGGAGAAGATACTACTTTACCAAACTTGATTATGTTTGCTATTATACAAAGAAGAGTGAATGAGTATATTACTGCAGTCAAAGAATCAAAATACAATTTATTTTTTGAAATTAAATTTGTAGGTAGTGCGAAGAAAAGGGATGTTGCAGATCAAGATATCTTAAGAAATATTTAGGAAGTATGGGAGAAAAAAATGTCAAGAGTAACATTTGCAGCAGTAAATGGAGTAATTCCAAGTGAAAAGGAAGAAATTGAAGCAAGAAGAGTTGAAGAATGAAATCAGCAGTTTAGTGATCAATGGATAAAGTGTAGCAAAGTGTAATGGCAAAGTAAGGAAAACAAAATTAGGTTACAACAGTAGAATGAATTATAAGGAGCCATAGATGAACTATGGAACCTAATGCATATACATAACATGAGTTATAGCAGAATGAAGAAAGAAATCCACTGTGGAATTTTTTGGAAAGTGAAGAATTGTTGGCTTGAGGGGTCCTGACCCAGGGTCGGTGTGCAAGGTTTGCCAAAAAACCCCTATACTACTAGCCCTTTTGGCAGCGACCTGCTTTTGCAGGTCACAGTCTCACCCGAAGTAGTATGGGTGGGTGCTGGAACCAGGTTTCCGCACCATGAGAAAGGAAGGGTAAGGCAGGTAGGGCTATGTTATGTTCAAATTACCTTGGTTCTTCACAGGGTTAAGTATATATCTATTTGCATCCACGTGCACTATATCTATAATTATATGCTTTTCATAACATCAACACAACATTATATGAACAGAGCGGAATAGATCTAGCTCCAAGCATTCATTACACAGACTTTCGCAACAGAAAGACAAAGAATACATAACGCAGTAATTATCTGCAGCTCATACAACAGTACTCATGGATTCAGATCTCTAATAATCCTTCGCATTCATTCATTCATAAAACTTTCCTGATAATTCCCTTCCCAACCTGCGCACACAGTAGCAAGGTCCGCACACAACTGGACTAGGATCTCTGCGCACACAGCCAGCAGGAGTCTGTTCCCCAAAACCCAACCAAATAGCTTAAACCACAAATCACATCAATAGCTCATCAAATCCTATCCTTTACAATTCAAAATGCATCTCTATTTATAACAATATAGCCTCAACGTTCCTATGGTCTGCAACCCATGGTTTTCGGACCCCTAGTTTACCCTTTGACCCATTACAATGAGTTCGGGGCTTTGACCCACCCCAAAACCCTTGCGATATATTAAATATAATAAAAAATAATCAAAATGGACCAATTTCACAGCTTGTTAGGAGACCCCATTCCAACAGTCCCCCAACACAATCTTGTGACTCATCCCGAGTCACTGCACTGGTGCGGCATCTATTTGCATGTGCAAGGTAGCCAAATTTCGGGCAAGTGGACCGAGTACATCCTGACTTTGGGCCACAACATGTTGCGCAATATTGACCAGCGCCAGAGAAGCAAGCCCATCTACATCCACAGCAACCCGTTATAGTAGCCGGTGGAGACGTGCGATGGAAGACTGAGCATCATGTGCAAGATGGAGTGTGGTATCAGACCAGGGCTTCAATATTCTTCGAAAAACCTTCTTGGAGTGGTGAAGGTCATCAATCCTATCCATGGCGGCTAGGCGCTGCACAAAAATGGGGTAAGGTGTGGAGGCCCAAAAATTTTCCAGAACAACTTCTGCCTGCTGTAATTCCTGTTGGACATGTTGAAGCGTGGGATGCTGTTGTACTGTCATCCATAGCTGTGTAGCCATTTCAACCAATTGAATTCCCTGCACCAGCTGTTCTTGAATAATATGCGTAGCATCAGTGACCATGGAAATCTGCTGGGATCATTCTTCTAAAGGCATGTCATACTGTTTTCTCCTGTCTTGGTCATGGTGGTGAACTTCTCATAACACTCTGGAGGATAATCCTTGTAACTCTGTACTAGATAGCTGTGCTAAGTCTACTTGATCATCCCTATTAATTGGGTCACAAGTGCGAACTATGGTAGCGCGAGGGAGTAGACATACATTGCTTCTAGTGGGCGGCGTTCGAAAACGACGGAGAAGTCCCTGTAGGTCCTGGTACCGTAACGTTCCTGCGGGGTGTGGTTCACAGATAATCCCTTCTGTTGGAAGCCCGTGCGCACTTCTATTACTTAACTCGGCATCCCCCGTTCCTCTTAGCAGTTCCTTTGGCAGGTTGTGGTCCATCCTTTTGACAGAGAGACGAGCATTACAAAGAGTATGGATGGCCACAAAAAACCAGAACGTAGATAGCCAAAGCCTTCAAAAGGATGAATAAATAGCCCCGCGTGAAGCTTTCCAACCATCTGCGCCCCTTTTGGAATTAGCAATTGGTGAGGAAGCTCGTTTGTGGCACATACCCTTAATCCTGTGGACCGTTATTTTCATTAATTGATGTGCTGATAACCTGCTGCCTATTTTTCGTGCTTGCGGGGGTCTTTTCTTAGGAATTCGGGACATGCTGGCAGTTATCCTTCGTGCTCTAGGTCGTGTCATGAGTTTTTAGACCAAAGATGATGCTTGTATGTCGTTTGCATACCTAGAGTGAGGGTCGAGGAGAGGTGTATTTGCAATTTGGTTAGCAGTCTTGTCGAGGCCTTCGTTTCATTGACGGGAAGGATGTCCCTATTTGAGATGGCTGTGTCATACGTCCTGATGTCATTTATTACTTGATATTTTCGCTTATTTTTAGACAGGTCTATAATTCTGTGCGTGCTGAGGGATGCGGTACCCTGGTAATTCTGCAAGCTTTGATCGCACTCTTGAGTGTTGCTCCATAGCAAGTACCCGCGTAGGTCAACTGGCCTCAGATCCCATCTGGCCACAGGGGTCCCTATGTGTAGGATCACCCTACTCCAGTATTTCCCTTGAATGAAGAATATCGATCCTGGCATAGGTGTTTCGCATAGCATAATCGTTAATGATTCTGGCCTACGGCCCATAGGACTCTTCGGTTCATCAGGCTACTGATATTCACCTGAATCCTCTTGGTAGGGCGAGGTTCTTTCTATGGCAGAGATGAGACGAAAATCCTTGATGGTTAGAAGGCTCAGCAGTGCTGAAACCTCATGCAACCGACCTTGCCAATTCTCTAGCTCTTCATCGGAATCGGAAAATCATTCACTGTCCTTTTCCCAACAGAGTATTCCTTCATCTGTGGGGTTAACCTAATATTTATCCTGCGCAGTTATCTTGTAAATGTGATCCAATTCCTCCTTTTCATAAGCTGGCTCTATGTACCGCGCACCTTCTGCTGGGTCTAGTGGTACTACGACACACATACCTTTGTTTTCGAATACCATGCTGTGTTTCTTGAGATTGATGACACCTCCCATGTCTATTGCCCAATCCAATCCCAGGAGCACAGGGTAGGGGTATGCATCTTCTACTATTTCTATTACTTTGAAATCAACTAGGGCCGTACCCCTAGGATGTCCACCATCACCTTTGGTAACCTACCCAAAGGGATGATCTTTTGTTGATCTTCCATTCGCAGCTGGATAGCAGACCATTCCAACTTAGGTTCTCCCATTCGTTGCCATGTTTTTTTTGGTAAGACGTTGGCATTTGATCCAAGATCTAAGATAACCTGATCCATTTCATAGTCTCTGATCTGTGCAGTTAACCACATTTCTCTCCCAGTGCGTTTCTTATAGCTGTATAGTTTGTGTACATCCTTGGTCTCAAGGATCAAGGTGGGTCGAGATGTGCAGGTATTCAGTAATGCTAGGAGATTTCCTATGGCCTGCGGATTCCTTAGCAACTTCAGACATGCCTTTAAAAAGGGCTCAACTCCTTCTTTGATCTGAGGTTGCGCGGGGGCTGCCAATGGTGTTTGTTTATTGCAAGACACTCCTTTCCAAGAGAAAATCCCTTATTTGTTTCCCTGGGTGTCCAACCCACTACGTTTCATGAATTTTATACTTGGGTCTGTCTAATGTAGCTCAATTTTAACCCTTTGTACGTTTTGCGTAGGGTTAGGTTAATTTTCCTGCATCTTGGCTATTAAAATTGGGCAGTCCTCTACCTCATGGTCTAGCTTCCTACAATATTTACATGATGGCCTAGTCGGATTAGGGAATTCTCTAAAAAATTTCCCTATTTATCCATAGTTATAACAGATTAGCTGACCTCGTCCCCAGCCTTTGCTTCCTCCTCGACCTCGTCTGCCTCAGGCCGGTGATCCTACAAAGTGCGTAGCCAGTCTTGGCAATGCAAGGTATGATTGCACCCAATATAAGTTCCCACGATATCATTAAGTCATATGTTCGACAGTTCTACTCATCATGTCCCACTTATTGGCAGAATCAGCACCATTGTTGCTTTAGTTCTAGGACGTACGCACCCAGCCGAGGGAAATGGTTTGTATCGTGTAGGCCTGCTACTCGAAAATCATCACACCATAGCGTAGATCCGCTTGATCTTGGTCACAATGGGGTAGGTTACCTACTTACCGCTAGGCGTATCGGGCTAGGCCCTCCTGCTTGCATATAATTAGTTAGCAGCAAGCACTGATCCTTTGTATGGCCAGACACCCAAAAATGTATGCACCAAATATCTGCGCAGTTGTCCTTTCCTCATTCTTTTTGTAGGTTCTGTATCTCCATATGCATAGCCCTAAGTTGTTCCTATATTTTTTGTACCCCTGCCGACGTACCCTCCCAGGGTGCAACGTCTAATTTAATCGTGACTTCCACACCATTCTCCTATGATTCAAAGGTCTGATGACTCATCGGTGTACGCAAGTGAGGTAACAACATGGTGATGAACCACTCCATATGTTGTCTATCATCGTACTGGAACCCTCCTTCCCTAATTTCTTTCTTCAATCATTGATCAGCCTCCCATACTGACTCAAACGCACCTTGTTCGAAGTCCTTTACTTCCGCTACCAGCTTGGAATAGTATTTCAGCTTCCAGAATTGCTGCTTTAGAGCACCCTTGATATCTTGAATGGAGGCGGTCCCATTCTGGGCAACGTACCGCATATACCAGTCCAGAGCTCTGTCTTCGAATGCTAAAGACAATTGTACCCTCTTTATCATGTCACTTGCCACGTTCTGCACAGTCCAAACAGAGTCTGCCACAAACCAAAACTGGTTCATATCCTCGTCTCCTACCCCTTTGAAGGTAGGTAGTTTCAAATGCACAGCCATATCACTGTCTAGCGGGGATGGCGATACAGGCGATTTCTTACCTTTACATGTCCGAAGTGGCGATACATCTGAGGGGTCGTGCACAACAGGTTCCTGAAATGGATTGTAGGCAGATCTCCCTCTGTCAAGGTTGGTTTAATAGTATTTACCACTATGGGTTGCGCTCTCATCTATATCTGAGGTTATTCAGTCTGTATGACTACATAGAATGCTCTTTTCACACAGTAATTTCTTGATCAGCAATGGTAATGTCCTCAGGAATTTGCCTCGGGATCCTTTGAAAATTTGTCGTTCAGCTTCAGAGTATGATACAAACTGATCAATAGAAAATTCTATTACAAATCCTCCCAGCACACTATCTGTCGAGTGGTCCACCGTGCATGTGATAGTATTATTAGTTTTCTCAAGCTATTCGAGCAACTCCGAGGTCCACAAAGTGACCCGCTCGTCCTTCCAGCACTTCTGGAATTCCACTAGTGTGGCCAGCCACTCTTGGAGTTCAATTGGAAAAGTCATAAGGAATATTTCATAGCTTTCAGTAAGGACGTACCTATTTTTCCACCTTTCCATCGTTAACTTCTCACTGTGATTTTCTTTTACTACGAACTCCTGGATCTGCCTTTCGAACTAGTCCTCGGTCTATTTTCTTTCAGGCTTCCAATATTCTCTTGTCATTATCTGATTCCTCTCTCTAACCTCTTCTAGTCTCAACAACGGAACCATTTTTTGGCTTGAGGTGTCCTAACCCAAGTTCGGTGTGCAAGGTTTGCCAACAAACCCCTATACTACTGGCCCTTTCAGCAGTGACCTACTTTTGCAGGTCACAGTCTCACCCGAAGTAGTATGGGTGGGTGCTAGAACCAGGTTTCTGCACCTTGAGAAAGGAAGGGTAAGGTAAGCAAGGCTGTGTTCTATTCAAATTACATTGGTTCTTTGCAGGGTTAAGTATATATCTATTTGCATCCACATGCGCTAGATCTATAATTATATGATTTTCATAACATCAACATAACATTATATAAATAGATCGGAATAGATCTAGATCCAAGCATTCATTACACAGACTTTCACAGTAGAAAGACAGAAAATACATAACATAGTAATTATCAGCAGCTCATACAATAGTACTCGTGGATTCAGATCTCTAATAATCCTTCGCATTCATTCATTCATCAACCTTTCCTTACAATTACCTTCCCAACTTGCACACACATCAGCAGGGTCCGCACACAGCTGGACTAGGATCTCTGGGCACACAGCCAATATGAGTCCATTCCCCAAAACCCAACCAGATAGCTTAAACCATATATTTCATCAATAGCTCATCGAATCCTATCCTTTACAATTCAAAATGCATCTCTATTTATAACAATCTAGCCTCAACGTTCCTATGGTCCACAACCCATGGTTTTTGGACCCCTATTTTACCCTTTGACCCATTACAATGCCTTCAGGGCTTTGACCCACCCCAAAACCCTTGTGCTATATTAAATATAATAAAAAATAATCAAAATGGACCAGTTTCACAGTTTTTTAGGAGACCCCATTCCAACAATAAAAGTGAAGGTAGAGATAGTGGAGCACTAAAGTACAAAGCATGGAAGCCTGGAACATTGCAGCTGAAGAATGATGAAGAAATTGCACCTTATGGACAACAACAAAACAAAGTTTGGCATCCAGGAGAAATAAGGACAGAAGGTATATGATCAGGTGATCATTTATTCTTTCTACTTTTGGAGTCTGATGCGGGAGCATCTGGCCTCAAATTAAATTTGTAATGTAATTCAAGGATAAGGTCTTGACATTGGTCCAAGAGGGACATTTTCTCTGTATAATCATTGTAAATTCTTCTAAAAACTTCATAGTTCACAAGTATTAGTCTAGAAGGTTCTAAATAGGTGTTGACTCATTAGTCAAAGAGCTTAGTCATAATGAACTATGTAACAAATCCATGAGATAGAGGGATGACTTGAGGAGTTAGTGAATGAGTCATAGATAGAGTTAAGTATGGCTTTCTAATTATAGGAGTTAGTTGCTAAAATTTAGAAATATGTTGATAAATATTTAAAGGATAGACTTTCATTGGGTAGAAAAAAGAAGCTCACAGAGAGAGAGAGAAGAAGCCTGAGAGATAGAGAGGGTTCTTAGAAAGAAGAGAAGGCCATGAAAAGAGAGCATTATCCAAAGATAAGTTGTAAGCAGGTTTTATTGTGTCTGTACATTTATTTATTAATGAGCAATCGAATTTCATTCTAAGTATGTCCTGAGTGATCCATAATGGAAAAAATTCCTTTTACGTGTTAAGTGATATGTAACTGAGAAATTATGGTTTCTATGTAATAAGACATTGTTATGTGAATTTTGGTTAAAGAGTAAGTCTTTCTGAGTGATAACAACTTAGTGGCTGGGTAGAATCTTTACGATTCTAGTTTGGGAGTTAATTTGTTGATGTTGTGTGAAAACAAACAAGTGCAAATAATAATTGTGTGCAGGCCGCGAATGAGAAGAAATACAAATTGATATTTGGAGAAGAAAATACAGAGGGTGTTATGTATTCTGGCTTAAAGAAACATGCTAAAGTATGCATCGAGCATGAAGGCTAAGGATCTGAGCAAATGAATAGAAGCTAAAGCTGAGGAGGAGTAGCAAGTGGAGAAGTCGAAGAATCTAAAGAAAATAATAAGCCAACAAAAGCCTTTATAATATTTCCAAAGGAAGGGAATGGAAAGAAAATATTAAATCACAAAGATCATTTTCAAAGATGAACAACCAAGATTGAATTCACAAGTTAAATTGGGGAGATTGCAAAGTGGATACGCGTCAGGTGGAGGAGCGAAGCGCACATCACAAATCGATGATTTTAACATTTAAGCTTAATTCATCCCAAGGTAAATGATATAACTTGTGATGCGATGAAGGATAAGAAGTGAGGACCATTAGGTCTGGGGGCAGATAAACGGTGGAGGTTAAATCGCAAACAGAGCGATTTCACACATGAGCGATTATTAAGTTTAGGTGCTAAGGACTTCGCAAGTTAAAAAAAATAACTTGCGATGCGATAAAGGGAAGAGCCACCTCTCAGCCTAGAGGTCAAGCGCATATCGCACATCGATGGTTTTAATGTTTATTGTTAAGGACATTGCAAGGTAAATGACTTAAGTTGTGATGCAGTAAGGATTTAAAGTTGTAATGCAGTGAAGGGGAGCCACATGTCGGCATAAAGATGAAGCGTGTATCGTACATTGCAGTTTTTTTTGTGGTTGCTATTAAGATTTCACATTATAAGTTACGTTTGGTGCGATGTGATGTGATCACATATCGCACATGATAAAGGTTAATCAGGTGAGTTAGAATACACGACATACAAAATTTTAATTTGGGCGAAGTGTGAAGTGATATAATTTGCGAATTGAAAAATCGCAATATCGCGAAAACAGTTAAGCAATGAATCTATGGGGAGCTAATTTATAGGAAGTGTGAATTGTAATTCAACATGATTGGTCACCATTTGTGTGGGTCCATAACCAAAGGGGAGTCCTCAGTTCACGTGAAGCGATCACATACAGACACAAAGAAAGGAAATAAAGGTAAGTTGAAGGCTTTTAAAGGTAAAAGTGCGTAAATAATTGTTGGTTTGGGTTCCCATAAAGTTTATTTCCACGCACAAATTAAAGTGAATACTCTTTTACGAGTATTGGATCTTGGGAACGAGCAAAATTATTAAAAGTTTCTTCATATGTGGGTAAAGCGGCCTTTTGGCCGCATCATGGTGTGAGAGCCCTATGGGAAGAGTCAACAACCCAGAGATCCACAGAGAGTTGCAAGAAACCCCAATATTTGGACATGTAACTCTCAAATAATTTGGTTTGCTTTCTATTTTTAGAGAAATGTGGTTTGATGCATATATTTTTCTAGCTATATAAACTACTAAACATGTTGGAAATCCCGATGATGTTGATGAATAGAACAATATTTTAAGATGGATATTTAATTGTATGTTTAAAGTGGCATCAAAGTGGTGAATCCATGTTTAGTAGAAATATGTTTGTAACAAAATGTTGTAGTCTTCATTGATTGAAACTCGGTTAAGTCTACTTGATATATTTCTTTAGAACCTCATTAATGTATGAGCCCCAATTCATAATTTAATTTCTAGTAATTCAAGAAATTAAGTTGTGTGACAAATGCTTCAAACATTAGGGCCATATTCAAATGGTAGTTGTTTTGGCGGTAGGTTTCAACTTACTTTCTCATGCTAGGCCCTCACACTATTAAACAACTATTTTGAATTATTTGCAGTTAGAATATTTTTGATGGTGTAAAATATTTTTATTTAAATTTTGAGTTGGTGACGCTAAGACCTATATTAGTATAATTATCTATTTATCTCGTACACATGCAAGTATGAGAATTTTCAATGAAAGTTAAATAATGACAATTTTGGTGCACATTATTATTCATATTTAGAGTGTTTTCCCACAATATTTCATGTCAACCTAAAGTTATTTCATGTCAACTTAGTTGATGAGGTATAGGCCATATGTACATTTTCTCTTATTTTGTACATGTTAAAGTGAAATGATAGTTCCCTCCTAAGTACTTGGTAAATTTACAGTCTCTTACTGTGTACCTAGTACTTTTACTTTAGGAAATCTGGATTATGTTGCAGTGACTATATCATTGACTTGCTATATACACTAATTAAAGGGAAACACTTCTAAAACCAAAAGACAACACATGGAAATAATAAGTATAGAGTTGTGTTTGAACCCTAAGAAATACTTGTTTAAGATAAAAAGAAAATATTATTCAAAAAAAAAGTACAAATTTATAATTATTCAATTTTATTGTTACAATAATATGTTAGAGTAATTATATGGATGGAGATCATCGAAATTGTTGCACACTTCTATATTTCTATATTCAAATCAAATTGAACCAATTTTGATCACTTCCATAGTTATATCCTTCAATGGATAGGTTAAATGAGTCAATGTGAAATCTTTTGCGTTCTCAAGAATAATGCTAGATTGTTAAAGACTGTCATTTAAGACATGCATATAAGCTTAAATGTGATGAAGGAAAACTTGGATAGCCCACCTCTAAACAATTTTTTTACTATTAATTTCTATGAAGATGTACATATTATACCCCATCTAGATTTGAACCTGCAACATCTTAAGTGGAAACAAATGTTCTTAACCATTATACTCAATCAAACCATAAATTGAATAATCTGATTTTAAAGCCACAACTAAGATAGACACAATATTTTTGTATGAGATACCCTTGTTTGTTGGATAAAGGACCCCCCCTCCACATAGTGATTTGATTGCTAGATTTTAAAAATGTGTACATACGCTATCTCCCTCTATATTTGAACCTATGACCTCATACAAGGAAACAAATGCTCTTCCATTAGGCCCACTCAATTTATGCTACATTAAAAAAATTAAAAGGTTTAAATGAAATTAATAATCATTGAGTATCTCGTCCAAATTTGTAATATGCATACTATAAAATTCATGGTGCTACTAGGCATAGGATAGATGTTTTTTCATAGATATGGTGTTCTTCAATGCCATTCTAGTTTTTTCTTGTTAATTTTGAGTATGTATCTCAACTCTTAATTGTGTTGACAAAACTTAACATATTATCTCATTCATTGAGATAATGTAGAAGAAATTTAGATATAGTTATGTTAGTTAGCAAGAATATGGTAATTCACAATCTACTCTACTATGGTAATTTCAACAATTTAAAAAAGATTATCTCACTTTAATTGAGAAAAATAATTATAAGAGTACATGTTTTATCTATTGAATTTTGTGATTATGGTAGGTATTCATAATTAATATTATATCCAATGTAATATATGAAATAATAAATATGATACATGTTCTTCATGTTGCCTTAAAAAGAGAAAAAATTGGATTTCAAAAGTTGAATTTTTTGCTCCAAATATTGAGTCATCTGTGAAAAAGATGAAGTTGACCTGACCCTTTAGTGACACCAATTCTGGCTACTTGAATTACTATATAAATTCATTTCATCCTCCTCTAACAAAAAATCAATTCATTCTTGTATTCTCTATTCACACGTTACAATTCATCCTGGGCAGAAAACCATATTGGATAGAAGGTTGAATCCATGAATAACATCTCTAAGGCACAACAAGTCAATTTTATGGGCAGACAATCTCTCACAGAAAAAATTATGGGCAAATCTATCTCTTGATGATCTGGATCCTTGTTCAAATGGACCTCTTGCTACAACTTTGTTGATAACTTCTACTATAGGTGATGAAATCAAATTCTGTCAAAGACCCATTTAAGGTATTGAGTAGATATTTCCAATGATTTAATACACTTGAAATGTGATGACCCATGGTGTGAAAAAATGATTCCACAAACTCATAGGATGCGTGACGGCGCGGTGTTCCAGATAGGTGTAACTTCAATTTCTCATATCTCTCAAACCGGGAAACAAATTCAAATTACATCAAACCCCCATTTGAGATAATAAAAAATAATTTTAAATGAGATATTTTTCACTCTATAATATGATTGATGGATACTATGGCACTTGCATGAAGTTTGCTGAAGATTACTACAAAACATTGAAACTGAAATATGTTTCAAACCATCATGGATCCGTAACCCGAATCTAGATTTATGCAGGAACAAAAAAAATAAAATAATAAACATAAACACAGAGACATAGCAGAAATAAAACTTCATTTCATTAATATTAAATGATTGAAATATGCTTACAGACAGAATGGAAATAAACTAGCTAGGGTGATGGTAGCTTATCTCTGAAAGGAGATGTGGCGGCTACATGCCTCTGAACTATGTTATAATGAGGCTCAAGGGCCTTTTTGTTATTGAATAAGAAGAGAAAACCCTGAACAACCAAAACCCTAACCCGAAGAGATGTAACACCAAGATTTTATGTGCCCTATTGGGGTTATTTAGGTAGCCAACTTCTTGGGGTTGTAGCTTGGTCATATTATATCTATTTTTGGTGTATGACACATTTTTGGAAAGATCTCTCCGAGGAATATGTCGTTTAGGGCTTAAAAACAGCTCTGGAAGTTTAAAACCAGAAAAATGCAAAAAATAATAAATAATAAAACTGATGAAATAGACTAGGTGGAATAGGCGAGTGGCCACCAATATCCTTCTGGATCATTCCCCCCCCCCCCCTCCCCCCCCTTAGAAATCAATGGTCCCCATTACATGCAAATTCTTCATGAGTTAGGGAAATATTTGCTGAACCTGGTCCCTAGTGAATGAGTTGGATTGCTTTGACAACTCTATGAAGGATATGGCATTCCCTGAAGTGGGCATAGCTTGCGGTGGAGTCCAGAGAGGCATTCCTTCTGCTAATGTGACCAAAATATGTCACCCACTTGGAACTTGTGTGGCACTCGATGTTCATTCTGGCGTTGCTTGTACTTGGAATTGGATTTTGCCAAGATTTCGTGGACTTGTTGGCGGATGTCGGACAATACACGTGTTGATTCTGTCGCTGTTGTAGAATGAGGTATGGAAACATCATGAGCAGTGCGACTAGGGTCAAATACATGGTGTGCTTCACTTGATAGTGTAGAGGAATCTCTGTGGGTGAGGAGAAAATGTCCTTGTATTCCTCCAAAACTTTGTCCATTTGATGTTGTCATGAAGCGGAGCCCTGTTCAGAGGTTGTGTCCATAATATTCTTCTTTCCCTATGAGAGAATTGTAACGAAAAAAAAAATACTAGTTTTGGAAATAATCTTACTGCGTTGCTTTGCAGTAATCAAAGAGATGGCGAGAGGCGGTACTACCTCGAGTATCATGTACAACTTATTTCTCAAAGTAATAATAAAAGAATGAGGTTTAGGCTCATACACAACATGTCGCTTCCACAAGTATGGTTGGCCCAATAATACATCAGACAAGTCAAGAGAAGCCACATCACATAGTACCTCATCTTTGAAGGGCTTGATTTTGTACGGAAGGTGGAATTAATGGCTGACACACAGATATCTTCCTTGGTGAAGCCACCCGATGGTATATGGTTGTGGATATGTTGTGGTGGGTAGGACAAGCCGCTTCACTACCTCTGTTGTAATGAGGTTCTTTTGTCTTCCGCTATCAACAAGGAATTGCAGTGTAGAGCCCTTCGCGAACATCTACAAATGGAAAAGGTGCTCCCCCTCCTATGGATCCTCGGGATCCTCCCTCTAGAGCTTGGTGGTGCAAACAGTGGCACTAGGATCTACATCCAAAGATCTATTTCCCTTTTTTATTCCCCTTGTCTAGTTTTGACTCAGAATCAGGACATGCATCTGATTCAGATGCCTTCAGTTCGGCCACCAGCCACTTTTGGTGTGACACTCGCTTATGTTGTGAATGGAGCTATTATTAAATTCACACAACCTCCCCATGTCCTTATTTGGCTTTGTGGTGTTTTTCTAAGTCGTTCTTCTTTGGATTTGCCCCTTTTTCTATGGTTCGAGGGCACATTTCCCTAGCTTTGGATTCCCGAATCCAAAGAATCGCTTCTTCTCCTTAAATTTCTTCTCGATCCTGGTGGCATATCGATATACTGCACCAAGCGAGGTAATTTTGAGCAACTCCATTTCCTCCTGAATGTATATGTGCAAACAGCTGTGGTACTTGAGAGCCAAATGTCTCTCTGAATATTTAATACCCAACTTTCTGCAAAGGGTATCGAAAAAATTCATCAACTCATGCACATCTTGATCCATTTTCTGCCACAACGTGGTCCATTAGATGTACTTGCCATCATATCTCTCGAAGGGGTAATATTTTTCCTTGATGTCATCTCGGAACAAATTCCAAGTGGGTGTGGCTGAGAATAGAGAGGGTTCCCTCTCATATTTGTTTTCACAGTAGGTTTCCCACCAGTCTTTGACATGAGGGGAAACTTTGAGGAGTGCAAAAGTAATATTTTCTCAGTCAGAGAAATCATGGATCGAAAAATACCCTTCAAAAAATCCAACCATCTATCTACGACATCTATATCTATTTGGCCTTCAAATACAGGAATGTCGAAGTTGACTTGTACCTTGAAAGGAGTGG